>KB293746.1:371713-386849 GCA_000328365.1 Capitella teleta | reverse complement strand
TATCAGCTCCTTCCTCCAAAACGGTCTTGCAGTAATTCCACTGCATGTGGGTAGTTCTCAGAGGTGAGAGCCAGACCGGCAATCGCTTGCGCTGCTTCTCCTCCTACCAAACTCCGCAGGTAACTGAATTTGCTGATATCCGGCAGTTCCTCATTCAGGTGAATGTCTGCGTTAAACTGCTCCCACCAAGACGTCCACTCGAGGACCTTACAATCGAAGGTGGGCAGAGTCAATTTGGGGAGCCGAACGCTCATCGAGCGTTTGCTTGATCCCAGAGAAAGTTCATCAAACTGCGAGTTTGGGGGCGACAGGCGCTCAATCCACGATTGAGCCGCATTCCTGGTTGTAAGCAGACTTCGCTTGAACGCAAAACTCGCGTCGATGTCCTTATCCAGTGCTTCATCATCGACGATGGCCTCCTCCACATTCCCCTGGGCAACACACCAGGTCTCGAGCAGAGGCTCAAACTCCTTCAGAAGAGCTTGCAGCTTTCGTCGAAGGACCAACCTGTCCTCCGACGCAGGACCAACCTCATCAGCCTGCTTGAGTCCTTCTTCCAGGTCTCGAGTCGACACGGTCAGCCATCGAGCAGCAGCACGACGAGCTTTCTGGGCCTCAGGCAATCCCATTTTGACGTTTCCAACGAAACACTAACGTAGATAATCGGGAGCCACTCTCCCGGGTCTGGGCACCAATGTTGAGCGCATCAAATTGCAAAATCACTCGCGGAAATTCATCAATACGACTTCACGCGCTATTTTCAAAATACACACTGTTTATTCAATAAACATCCGTTTCCGGTTCACAAAAAAAGTTAAAAAAAAACGACAACAAAGCCCTTTAAATCAGGCGCGCTTTAAATGCTAACCTGACGCCCTCGCAGGGTGCGCGCTTTCAATAAATATGAAATCAATCTGGAACACAGCTGTTTGAGGGTCGGTCGCAATCCCTCTCTCATCTCGTTCTGTTCTGTTGCACAATCGTATCATTAGTTGAGGGTGTGTGTGTTGACCGAGCGCCTTATTATGTGATACGGAATGCGGAGCCGGAACTGGAGACACGTGAATACTAATGTTCAAATCCCCGCTCGTAAGCCACACTGTTTAATTGTTATCAAATTCGAACTAAGACCGCAAACGGAAACATTTTGTGAGGCGTATCAACAGTCCCGCTTGTTGCTACGAAGGATAAAAACATGCGAATGGCGCGCGGGTCGTCTTGTTTAACACTCAGCCGTGTTGGAGGAGAAATTAAACTGTTGAAAGATCTGAATTAGCGCCCAACTAATTCAGTAATTGCAGGCAATGATTATGCAAAGGCACCGAGTATGCCACAATGCAATATGCTTGTGTATAAATCACGATGCCCACTAGTATCAACTATATCTTCTGCAGTTCAGCCACTCAGGAGTCAGGATACTGGTTGCACAGAATTATGAGAATAGGGTATCTTATCTCACTAATCTGTGACTAGTTGAAGCAGACTGGTCACTGTGCAGCCCAGCGTCGACCGATATCACGACTTTTGCACACTCATAACGCACCTCTGCGCTATCGAATTTCGTTCCCATCGGAGAGTTTTCCAGCGAGAAGCTGTTGTTGACGAAGACAAAAAGATCGAAACTGACTCAAAATGGACCACTATCTTGGAAGTCGCGTGAAGGTTTGCACCGAAGAAGGAGTTTACGTCGGTGAATTATGTGACTTGGACTCCAATTCTGGACGTCTCACCATCGACAAGGGTGAGTGGTCTCAACGGGCGATAATAGGCCGCCTTGACACCCATTGTAATGATTGTTGTCATTGTATGATTGTATCGTTACCTTTTAATATTTAATATTTAATTTTTAATTTTATATTTAATATTAGCTTCATACTCCATTATTATACTCCATCCATCTGTGGCACCATGCTAGCTCTCTACTCAGCTACCAGTCTACTGTGCTGTGCTGTGCTCATTTTTATTTATCAAAATCAAACAGCTAAGACTTTGTAATTGGCAAGTTATAAAGTTACAGACCCGTAATCCTTAGACATGATAATGTTAAACTTACAGACCTGATGTTGGAAATTCCTTATTTAGTCAAACAGACTATCAACATACACATGCATCCCTTTGTAATTACTAAATATTACTAATTTTAAATTTTAGTTTTTTCAATACCGAATATTCCGAAACTGATACCTCGACCGATCACTCACTGAGTCGGTCATTTCACTTCTGGTAGAAATTCACATCAGTCACGGAGCCGAAAATGGTTAAATATTTGTTTATTGCATCGTGTAAAGCAAATTATCTGCTGCAGAAAGTGCACATCTTTGATGGGTATAAGGAGAAATCTAGAAAATTTGATCCTGCTTTCCACAAATCTCTCCAAATTCACTTGTTTAAATTGACTTGCTTTTAATTAGCATTCTTCTTTTCCCAGTTACAATTGATGAGAAGATTAAGCTTCCGGGGCAATGCAACCTTTATCGAAAAGATATTCAGAACAGTGAGTCACAAGAGATCTCTTCAATTCCCGTTGCTTCATTTTGCTGAATTTCAGTTCAGATTATCGAAGAAAGCAAGAAACTTTCAAAGGAAGTCGTTCACCAAGGAGAGCGGTAATAATTACGATAATTAATAAAACAAATCGCATCATTTTGAATGTCATCAGAGGTCAAGGGAGAATTGTGAGTCGACATGAAGCTCCACGACATCTAAATAAACTTAAGGACCCAACCACTTCTACATTTGCCTCTGACCCCAAAACAAAAGAATTGCTTCTCCAGCAAACGGATTTTGGTAAATACCTTTGTGGTTATTATTCTGATCATGTGACTATGTGTTTGACCTATTTATCAGTTCCAAAGCCAGAAGTGAAACCTTCACCAAGAACAATTCTCAAACGCACTGAACCCGTTTCGTCTGCACTTCCAAAGAAGCCGGTTGTGGATTTGAGTAACCGCCCGACAAGTTACACGATTGTGGACGCGCTGAACACCAACTTCCGTGACGCGGTTTGTGTTCTGAATGCTCCTGTTGGGGTTGCAATGTCTCTCTCATGACAGGTACAATCACTGGCAGCTGAAAATATCATCTCAATCGCAGCTGAAGGAATTCGAATTGGTCGAAATGGAACTCTTGCCTGGCTCCAGGTAAAACTTGATGGAATGAGTCATCACTTGATTTGATTGTTTCGATGCAGATGGCCACACGGCAACATGTGATGCTGTTTGACATGAAAGCGCTCGGACCGAGAGCGTTTGAGGAGGGAATCAGATATCTCTTAGAAGAACCTACGATCCTTAAAGTACGCCACTTGTTTTGATTCGGAGTCATCTTTTTAATTTCCTCCGTTCATTTTTCAGATCATCCACGATTGTCGCGGATTGTCAGATCTCCTCCATCATATTTATAAGATCCGTCTCGTCAACATTTTTGATACTCAGGTACATCTCGTTTATTGACATAAAAGGGAAATTCATCATTGACCGGCGCAGGTGGCTGATGCTGTGATTGAATTCAACAAAAAAGGAACTTGGCCCGAGTACACGAATCCTCTGAACAAATGCATTCTCATGTTCTTAGATGTTGACATATCAGAAATATCGATCTTCAGGAAACACGCAGAGACATACGAGGTAACATGAGGGACCATCTCAATGACGTCGCATGACTGACTATCTTCCACAGGCTGATCAGTCAGTGTGGCTGAGACGCCCCCTCCCACCTCCAGCCTTGGATTACCTGGTCAAGAGCGTTCGATGTCTTCGAGAGTTGCGCCTTGTTCTCATGGAACGCATGCTCAGCGTGTTCACGGATGGCGTCGACATCTACCTCAGCGTCAACCGTGACTCCACTGACGCTGTGGCCTCAAAGAAAGAGGTTAGTTGGACCAATGTCATAATTTTACAGATAAAGTATTTGCGTATTGTTCCAGAAAAACCAGCACCTCCTGCCATCTGAGTTCGCTGACCTCCGATGTCAAGCGGCTGACAGCAGAAAGAAAACGGCCCAGATTTCTGATAGTTTTCATTCCAACTGCGATGGAGTGTTTGACCCCAATTTCAAGTACTGTCATGACGGCATGTGGCACCAAGGTTATGGCCTCGTAAAACCCATCCCAGGTGAGACCTCTGAATCATCACATTGCGGCATTTTAGAAATCGACGCCTTATATCGGGATTTGTTTTCCAGAGAGATATGAACGGAAGGCACCCAGAGTGCGATTTGAGGATGACGAATCGTCGTGTAATGGTCTCTCTGTCGAGGGCCCTGGTCTGCTTACTCTTGGAGCGGAAGCACTGAAACGTCAAGAGAAACTGAACAAGAAAACTGAAGCCATTGCAGCTGCTCAGTCTCCCATTCATACTGATGTCATTGCTGTTCAATCTCTCAAAGATGCTGATGTCATTGCTGTTCAATCTCCCAAAAATGCTGATGTCTTTGCTGTTCAATCTCCCCAAAATGCTGATGTCATTGCTGTTCAATCCCCCAATAATGCTGACGTCATCCCTGCTGTTTCGTCTCCCAAAGAAGCTGACATCATTTCTCCTTTTCTCCTTCCTCCATCTGAGGAGGAGCTTAAACCGTGCGCCCTTGACCAGAGCTTTGTGCCAGCCGGTCATTTCATCCAGAACCGTAAGAAGCTCCCCATGACGCAGACTGACAGCTGTTACGACACCGGCTCAGACTTTGATTCTGCGCCCAAGGCGTCCCTGACGTGCATGTCATTTGACGCCATCCCAACTGGAAACTCAAATATGTCCATCTCATCTCCAGAGGAAGAAGAAGTTCCTAAGGCAGAGCCCCAGATGCCGGTGTACAGGAAAGGGAAAGGCCGAGCCTTCGTTCTCCAATCTGATTTCTCTTCCACCCCAGCCCCTTCTTTCACTGGCATTGGCCGAGGGCGAGGAAGTATTCTTAATCTACTTGCCCGTGAATGAAATCTGGGTTGGAAATTTTATTACTAGTGATGGAAACTTGTATGTGTTACCTGGTACTGTATGCTCCTTCAAATTGTATTAGATTTTGGATGATATTTTGTGGTTTGTGAAACTGGTTTCTGTTAAGTATTTCTTTCTAGGCAGCAAGCTTGATTTGAGTTCATTCATTTATGTATTTCAAGGTGAATAAAATCCCAAAATTTTTGTATTCATTCTATTGCAGTCTTTATAATAAATTTGAACATAATTTCAAGGACAAGTTAAATGTACTTGAGGACTGAGAAAACAGAACATGATGGCGGACCATAATAGCCAATCACGCGTGACGGCATGCCACCCAGAAAGTGTTTATACCATTTCATATTATGTTGACTCTTGTCGTGTTTTGCCAGCATTGGCTAATGGCTATTGGCTTTATCGAATTTACTGGAGTTGTGGTTATACCGTTATACACAAGGTAATGGAAGTGCTCAACCAGAGGCAGCCTAGCACGACACCTGGCCATATTACTTTAGTACTCTATTGCGCGGCCATCAATATGATCATTGTAGTCAGGAGGCCGGGTTACGGTTTCCATTCTGACGACGTCTGCATAAAGAGGAGGGGCTTCGAACTCTCTGGCATCTAAAATATAGAAAAGTCCTTAACAGTCACAGCGTGCCTGAAGATGGTCACCTAGAATTCGTCTGTACTCTTTCACGTCACAAACCTGAAATAAAAAAGAACAAATTAAATCTTTGTTTTTGTCCCATATAGCGCCGACTCGTCATAACGGATACATTAAAATTTCTGTTCATTTACCTGAGCATTCACCGGAGATATTGGGACGCCGAGGGCCCGGGTTGTCCATCGACCTACGCAGGCCTTTCTCGAAACGAACACTGTGAGAAGAACCAAGAAGAACGAAGCGATGCACAGAGCACAGATGCAGTGCCGCAGGTAGTAAATCCACACTTGAGATTCTAAAAAAGATAGAAAAATTAATTCAACGGACCGACAGAAATACATTGCATACGCAACAGCTATAATTTAAGTTAACCCGGTTGATTATAAACAGTACACAGTGCTGCTTATAAATTTTCGAGCACTCGATTGGTTTACACTGAACAGGAGGTTGTGAAGTTTTTAATAGTGATTTCTTAAATTAATAATTAAGTCTCTATATAATTATCACCGATAAAGTCCAATTAGAGCTTGTGTGAATGATACAGATGAGGATTTGTGCTGGGCATCATTTCACTATTATTCGTTATTGAATAGCACTGTATTATTACATGGATCGGTTGGTATTGGCCCAGTGCTGGCTGAATACTGGCTCAATGCTGGTTATCTTACCTATAACACTCCATCCATTAGTGCATTTCAGATAGTATTCCTTCCCCACTGCCCTCCTTTCCCCATTCAAATTTGGTGGCACAACGAAGTCGTTTCCTGTGACCTGCACGTCATCCAGCTTTGATGACATAGCGCTGAACGTTGACGACCCCATGCAACCCGTTACGCCACAGTCAAAAATCTTAAAATGCTCAACTTCCAACCGCTCGAAAGCAAAATTGTACATCACATCAATTGTACACGATTCCATGACCAAAACCTGCGCCGTAGTCCCAGAGAAAGCAAAGGGTTTGATTTCACCAATGGTCGAACAAATGAATGAAATCGCTTGCAGATTGATGATGTCGTCGAAAGCATAACTGTTGATGGTTCCAATAGTGCAGTTGACGAATGAGATATGGCTGACATTGACAGTCGTCACGCTGTTCAACTCAATGGCTGAGATGTGGCCTCCTGTCAATGTCATTCTGTCCATGTGATGGTGCTGATTGAAGGACCCAATATCCAGTAAGCGGATTCCTTCTTCGATAAACTTCCCATTCAGGCGAGTGCATGTTGCTCCATTTAATGTGACAACAGCGAGCACGGCCAACAACGACTTCATTGTGTCACAATCATTCAGCCAGCCACACATCCATCATGAATTCCAGATCACAAATCCAAACTGCTGCCGTAAACTTCCACCAAACTCCATTCACAGTTATGATAAACACTAAATTACACAGTATCACTTTGATCTGTGTGCTCTCTTGTATACAGCGACGGTGTACATGTCTATATTTATACCCACAAAATCACAACCGGGCTAAATATAAAAGCAGCCCATGCTTGCTTTATCAGCATTCAACAGTAATGAATTGGCGACGCACACCTTCGATGGGTGTGATTTTTCCCCTCAACACTTCTGGCGCAAGGACACACCAAATGCATTACGGGCATTAACTCTGCAACAAAGAATTGTTTGCCTTTGCAAGGCCAACATATCAAAAGCTTTTCTTTTACGTTAATTCGCCCAACTGAGTATTCACATAATTGCACGTATATGAGGCTACGAGTTGCAACCGTTCATTGCAACTCGTATAAGTTTCTGTGTCACTATAGTAATTATATGGCTGCAGCTTTCAATCAGAGATAAAAATAAGATTAGCATGCATTGCTATGTAGTAGTTTAACAGCTGAATCAAGACGCCCAAAAAAAAAAAAAAAAAAAAAAAAATATATATATGTATATATATATATATATATATATATATATATATATATATATATATATATATATATATAAGAAACGTACTTCGTCGCCACTCACTCAAATGCTACGTGCCTGGACCATGGTGGGCGAGGGGGCTTCAGTAAGTCGTTGCTTAAAGTGACTTTGGGCAATAGTCCTTGCAGAAAATAGAGCTGGCCGAAAAAAAAAAGTACCAAATTTCGGGCAAATCGAGACAGTGATTTTATAATATTCAACGTACATCCCTCGTTAACGTTTTGGCGTGATAGCAGTATCAAAGTGGTAGCTTATGAATAGAAAATACGTTTTGAATATGGTAGGGGTGTGTCCAAAAGGACAATATAATATTACGTATTCCTAAATGTGTTTAATATGAGCGCCACAAACATCTACGTCCATAGATTTCATTTCAAAATATGTATAACTGCATGTCAAACTCATAATACGGACATCAGTTGCAGCTTAAGCTGGAAAGTGATTACTTTTGGCTGAAAATGTGCGGGTTTAGGACCGATTTTGAGTACTTGTTAAAAATAATTATGTCCCAGATAGTTTCCTATAACTCTGCTCAAATTGTAGTTATATGGATAAAGTTTTCATCAGAGTGACCCACATTCACATCACAATTAGAAAACGTAAAATTTAAAATTGTTTATTAATTAAATTAATTATGCGAAAATACGTAACCTTACGTATCCAATGCGTAGTCAAAAAGAATAAATTTACTATATCGATGATCAGCCGTATTTTGTTTTATTTTAAGGCTACATAAGTCAATCGAAACTAGACATGGTCCTATCAATGACCTTTAAACTGAAATACCATCCTAATTAAATTCGATTAATTAATTTCTGATTAATTAACCAATTAGTTGTAAAAAAATCAAAGAATGACAAATATTGTACACAACTAAATGAAAAAAAAAAGAAGAAAAAAAAGCAATAGCTAATATCGTTCATAACTTGGTTTTTTTATGTCATAGAGACTAATGTTTTGGGTCTAAACCCACATTTTGAGGCCAAGGAACACATTGGAAATAATTCGATTGTAGGGGTGTGAAATATAATATAATGGGCACAATGAGCATGTAAGATACCTTTTTACATTGATGCAATTTGATTTAATCCATTATTATTCTCATGCAGCAGGATATACGTGTATGCTGCATTAGATTATGTGACCATAATTATATAAACATTCGCATAATTTATTTTTATACTACCCCCAAAAAAAGGGATGCAATGTATTAATTGTTATAGATTGACTAGATACTAAAGACAATGCTTTGTGTTAAATTATGTGTAAATACTATACGGAAGTCATGCTTTAAAGGGCAAACAAAATTCTTCATAATGACCTTGACCTTCGAATGATATAATTGGAAATTATAATTAGAATATAGCAATTATATAATAAGAATATCACAGCGTGATATCGTGCTTGTCAAAGAAGTTACAATACAGTGTAGTTTGAAAAGTCACATTTCCAACCATTACGCAATACAACAATAATGCTTCATTCGAGCACATGAAGTACGAAGCTCATCTTCGGTAACAAATCTTCTAGCCTGGATGACGTGATTTAACGATCTCAGCATTTTCCAAGTTAATGCAGAGACGGAGCTGTCCTGCCAGATTAGATATTGATATGACTTACATAATAATATTATACTCGTAGATTTCAATTAAAATTGAACTGCAATGCCTAAAATCATTAGTGACATGGTATTGACTTGGGTGATCTCATTCCTGGGGTTGGGTGCTGGGGTGGCTATTAAGGAAATGTTTGACCATTTAGCTTAATCGAGCAGATGCACAGATAAGATATAAATATTCCAATTCTGTGAGCAGAGGTATACAAGTTTTGGGTTGTGTTATATTTCGAGTCCTAATGCCGACCACACAGTTTGACCCGACGGCGTCATCAAAGGCATAACTGTCAGTGGTAGGGCGCAGGATGAGAATCCAAGGAAGCGTCTCTAAGATCTGTCTCTCACATGCATCATAGCGACGATCGCCCACTATCTCATCAGCCTTTGGTTCACTGGGCGTTCGGTGACCGAAAAACCGAGCCTCCGGCAGAAGGCAACCTTTTCATAGATACAATTATTTCGTCCTTAGGACATCTGCATACTAAAGAGGTTCATTAATATTAATTCGGCATGTGATTGGTCGAGATGCTCTGCGCTGCCAGAAGTTCGGTGAAAACTGCAATATCGCGGCCCACGCAGCCACGGGTAAGAAGTAAGCTCCGCCCATGCAGTGGAGCAGTGAGTTTTCCAGAAGGAATGAGGCCTCCTCCTCAGATGTTGCTAACCTGCTCGTCAAAGTTAACATTGATGGTTTCTGTGGATTCTTGTTCAATGTTGTTGGCGGGGAAAATCACGGCAATGGTGCATTCCGAAGTACAATCTCTCAGGTCTGGATTTAAATTGGGGACCTATTAACCAAAGAAGTGAACATTCGTGATTTATGGGCAGGGCTTTGAGCACTTCGGTGGATATTGCGCTATACGAAATGAATTATTTGTTATTTATTATAATTAATTCAATCACAATAATAATATTAATTATAATTCATTATTTTGAAAGACACTGGCGCAGGCTATAGATTCCAGAGCCAGCATCAAAATTTCTCGAATTAATTGTAATAATTAAATCATACTCATGCAATATTTATTAAATCCCTTCAAAAATAAAGAAATAAAAATAACAACATGAAATGGCACACTTTGTACGCAAAGCTATTAATTAGGTATATGGGTCATGCTCATTTTAAGTGTTCAATTCAATACAATTCAATTCAAAAATGTGTTTATTCAAAAATAAAATAAAAAAACAAAACTATAGAATCTAAGAAGCATTGCAACATAATTATTATAGATCTATCAGTCTCAAACATCGTTACATTTTGGGTCAGCTACATCGATCTCTTGTATATATACAAATTAAATTCCCACAGAGGGTCGAATGGTGCGTTGTACGAACGAACAGTCGGAGCTGCTCTGCGAATTAGAAACAATAACGTGTAATATTATGTTTGTAGATTTCAATCGAGATTAAAATTGATATGCTTGATATGATTGTGTTTCTCTGATCGCTTTCGTGTTTGAATATTAATTAAACTGTTCATGGGTTCTTGTCATAGTTAACAATCAATTCACCTGCGGAATGAAAGGGCTTGCTTCCCCAGATGTGCTGCCTATAGGCATCTAACACATGCACTATAATGAATTATCCACGATCCTTGGCACAAATAGAATGCTCAATAATACCTTAGTGAAAAAAGCAAGCTTGCATACTCACGAAACCTAAGTCGCGTGTTATCAAAGCGACAGCTGACGTTTGTGCGTTCATAATTCATAATCAGTAGAAACCGAGGCTCCCAATTGTCTGGTTCCAGCTACAGTTTTTGTTTCTAGTTTAGATGTACATTTTTACGGGTGAGGCATCAGAGCAGTGTGATTGGGCGTGGCTATGACCTCTAAAACAAGTGAGCAGTTAATTGGAATATTTACCTTTAATCTACAGCCACTAGGTCAGAAACAGAATATATTTTCAGGTAAACACATGCCACAAACACGGTGCACAGTGTATTTGAATGAAATGTGATGAAATTGAACAAATCAAAATAATTGAATGTATGCTAATCAACCATTTTCCGAGTTATTTATATTTAAATCTTATAAAGTTATAGTTCAACAATAAATTAATGAGACACACACTTTTAATAAGCCAATCTGCGACTAAGCTTTTGGTTAATTCATTCTTCTTACATTATATTGCGAATACATATTTTATTATTAGACTAATGTCATTTCAGTGCGAGAAAACGCCACACTACGCATGGTGATACCTTCACAGTTCACAGTGAAGTCATTGCAAGGTCATTGCTCCCGCTTCCCTTGTGTTCCACTGTGAAGCGTCAACACAATGATTCCATGGCTCATTGTGTCTAAGTCATTCATGGACAAATAATTCGAACATTTAGGCATCGAACAGCACCGAGGATTAGGTTAGAGTTATAGTCAGTAGCATTAGGCAAAAGTCAACTCGTGCATAACCTACTAAGCGTACAGACAGCGACTCTGGCGTGAAGCAATTGTTACTCTTTTTTACCAGTTCACGAGTAGAGAAAATCACATGACTTGATGTCCTTCATTGAGATGTCCCGTAATGCGACCCTCCTTCTGCCAGCACAAAAACGATCAAAGGATCCAAAATGGATTGATTTAAGATCCGAATCAAGTGGATTCCCACACACCGTTTATCGCTGTTCCCATGAAACATGATATTATTAACTGTTAATCCCTGACTTGTGTGGTACGAGTGGCTGCTTTATGTGCGTATATATATTATATATAGCCCTTCTTTGTTTGATCTTGCATACCTCTACATATATACCTGGGATAGTAATTAATTACAAAAAATGTAGAACTAGTTTTATCTACTACCGTATACCATTAGATAGCGTGGAAACCAGCTCCAATTAACCGTGGCTTTGAAACTCTGTATATGCATCTCAATAGATCCGCCCATATCGCAGCACCTGAATGTTCGTATTCGGCTCGGTCTCGATCATTGGCTCCCAGGGCAAAACCTAAAAATAGCCACTGCTTCTAAATCATATCTCTGCAAATTATGACCAGCAATAATGAGATTCATACGTCCTATCGATACTTAGTAATTGCTCATAACAAATTAAATCCCCTAGTCAATTTTAGTATAGTAGGGCGGATTTGGTAATAATTTATTGAAATTTTAAGAGTAGTTAAACGGGATCCAGAGACGGATTGTGTCGGCTTTGAAATCGACATGCGTGTCAATTTCAGTATTGTATAGAGAGCAACAGAAAATCTGGGGTTTTACCCAAAATCGATGACAGGCAATTGGGATGCTGCGTGCGAGAATGAACCGTCATCAGGCTTCTCACCCCTCAACAATATCCCTTTTATCCGCGATTGCGTGATTGTGTGCTGTCCGAGACAAAGCTGGGACAAGGGGAGCTGAAGAGACCGATTGGCGCCAGGACAAAGCCATTCGGATGCCGGATCTCCAGAGCTGATTCCTCCTCCCTTCAATACCATCTTTAACCGTCGAAATTGGGTTGTATTGTCGCGAGATATATACGGGCATGGTTAGGCGTCGGAATCCTGATGCTGAGATCACTGCTCGCCGCCCATTCCGAGTTTCAATCCTGACCCCCCCCCCTCCCATCCGCTAGAGACGCCAACCGATTTCGACCAAACTTTACGATAAATGCTCTAGAACAGTTGTGGAATCTTAAAATTTATTTAAATTTCGTCTCGGATGCTCGAAGCGCCGGCTATTACGATGCATCCGACGGGCAAGTTATGAGTATTTTTGTTGTGTTGCTGTTCAGTATATTCATGTTGCATGATATATTTTGGAAAGTCGACTTGCCATAGTATTGTGTGCATGGTTCCCGAATGTCGGAATGAGAAACAATATTCTGCCGTCGATTCTGTGAACGGAGATGTGATGCACCCCGTACATGTTGCCTCCCTATACCTAAACATGCATAGAATTCGCCAGCAAAAGAACAATGCTGGACAATGGTGTGATTTTCTGCTAATGAGAGCGGCCGTTTTGCCATTTTGAGACCATTAGAGGAAAGTTCAGAAGTGAGATGCATGGAAAACCAGTCCCTAAGACCATTCACTTGATTAACAGTTTGGTCTTGCACAAAGACTATTCACATAGTATTTGTTCCAGCACTAAAACTATTCACTTGATAACTTGTATTTGTTCTGGCATTAGTTTCCCTTAGAAATAATGCACATGCGACACCACTCTTTATGTGCGATCAGGAATTCAGGCAGCTACCCGGCAGGGAAACTCAGCTGATTATTTTGGGTTTAAAAAAAGTAAATGCTTTATGGTAAAACTCAATCCATTTTGAAACAAAAATTACAGATTTACGTAATCAGATTTCTCGTAATTTGGCGGTTGCCTCAGTGGGACCAGTTACCCAATATCATTAGTATATGTATGGATGCCAGCCTTGGTCACATGACTAACATATCTTGGGGGATTACTTACATGTCAAAACGCTCAACATTCATTTGATCAAACCGTAAATGAAGGTGTGATAATTACTGATAAAGCTTCCTTACTTGACACTGGCGATCTGTTTCTACACAACAAATTGATAACTACAATGACCCACTAAAACATGTCACACGTCAGCAGACAAAATTTATCTGTTACTACTAATAATATTATACATAGTAATTCAATTAGTTTGAAACGGCCTGCAAGGGGAATTTCACCATTATATGGCTTCGTGTTGAGGGTTATAACACTACTGATCAAGGCGCTTTCTGCTAAAGTCCCCATAGGAAACTAAATTGGGAGATTTTTTGGGGCCAAAATTTTATTAAATGTCAAAAAGTGCCGTCGGCCAATCTCAAAGCCCTCGCAAGCCAGATACGGCCCTGGATTAACCCACCGAGTAGAAGGTTATTAGCCGATCCATACATGCGTCGCCAACCAGTGATAATGTCACATGGCGCTTTCAACTATCCCGGGCCAGAAGCTTCCATTCGACCGATGATTTACGTACAAGTCTTGCTCAGCAGTTAGCAGCTAGGTAAACAATCTTAGCTATCATGTTTTTATAAAAAAATTGCCATGATTGTTGGACATTAATAACTAGTGAGGCAAAACCGAAATGGGTTTAAAACTACTAAATTGTCGAGGGATGTGTTAAAAAAAAAACAATGCACGGGTCAATTTTGGCTTATGCTCGACCATTCACATTTATATACAGGGCGAATCATAAGTTTATTCTCAGTATTGCAAAGACACACACACAGACGAGTCACGCTTCAGAAGTGTTTTACCGTGAGACTCAAACGCCTCTATATGCTCAGACCAGTTACCTGGCTAATGTGACAGATAAATTTGCATATAGTAATCACTCTACACTATATTGTTAAGGGATGTTTTCGATGTTCTAAAGCGTACGTTAGAAAAATGCTATTCTCTTGGAAAATGTGTTTTATCCATAGACCTAGTACAGTTAGACCACGCATGACACTCGAAACCCCGGCACGCAATCAAACGTATCGGTAAAGCGGCGGAAAAGTGGTGCAGAGGCATTTCGTTCCGCCGTTGAAGTAGTGCTTGACTTAAAGTTCTTTCATATACAAGTAGAGTTTTTGCTGCAAATACTTTGCATTATGATTTGATCCTGAAGTTTTGAAAGCATGAAGAGTGTTAATTACAATGCATGTGGTTACAAATGAATTTCCAATGCAGAAAAAAAAGTACAATATAGACGAAAGAGATCAAGATAAAGGTTATTTAGCTTTATTTGAATACTTAAATGACATGAACTATTGATTAGAAATGCCTATGAATTTTGCAAGTTATATTCACTCAGCCACAAATCAAGTTTAACAGTATTTTGACGGTAATATTGAGTCACTAAATAGTGTGGTGTGATGAATAAAAAAAATGCGTGGTTAAAAGATGGAAGGAAATTAGCATATGCTTCTCCCCAGGGCATTTTACTTACTGTAGCGTAACTTTTCTTTGATAACTCTTCGCGGGGCAATAGACAGCCTTTGGATTTCAAAGCCATGTCGTTTTCATTCATAAGCTTTCAACGCAGAT
>KB293746.1:351294-362271 GCA_000328365.1 Capitella teleta | reverse complement strand
TTTTTACCTCACATTCACTCATCCGTGGCATGATCAAACGCTTTGTCGGCTGTCATGCTCCACAGAAAGTTAAACTCCAACTTTTTAAATCTCTTGCACGCCCCATTTTAGATTAAAGCTCTCAAGTATGGTCACCCCCAACAAAGAGAGTTATTAACTCAATTGAATGTTTTCAGAGGTCAATGGCCAAATATATTTGCAATGATTTTAACGAAATGTCTTATTCTAGTCGCTTGAAAGAACTTAGATTCTTTAATAATGGTTTGCTTTTATTTGAACATAATGTAAGAACTGATTACTTTTATATCTTCCTTTTTTTTTTAACCGTGTTTGTCACTTATGGAATCTTTTACCTGTACGTCTTTATTAGAGACTCACCTACTATTTCTATCATTAAACATCATTTACTTGATTTATATTTTTCCAAAATGGATGATCATTTTAATGTTTTTAACTCTTGCACCATGACGTAATTTTTGTGGATGCTCTGGTTTTTACCATTTCACTTGATCGTTTTTAATTCATATGACATTACTATTTCTACTTCATTATCACTTTTATTTATTCTCATTATAATCATTTTTTTTTAACCAGATATACTTTTTGAAGTGAACATTTTTTTGTGGGCCATGCCTTTTATTATTCACTGGTGTCGTTAAATAAATAAATAAATAAATAAATAAATAAATAAATAAATAAATAAATAAATAAATAAATAAATAAATAAATAAATAAATAAATAAATAAATAAATAAATAAATAAATAAATAAATAAATAAATAAATAAATAAATAAATAAATAAATAAATAAATAAATAAATAAATAAATAAATAAATAAATAAATAAATAAATAAATAAATAAATAAATAAATAAATAAATAAATAAATAAATAAATAAATAAATAAAAGTTATGTGGGTGCTATTGTGCTGCTTGTCACTCAGCAATGAGATTGAGTAGAAGATCATCAGGAACGTGACCTCAAGGATTTTGACTGGTGATTCTCTGAGAGAATCTGGTGGAAGCATGCAGTTGTCATGATCAAAATTCAAACGCTGCGTCTGTTGAAGAAAGGAAGAGGAAACATAGGGAAGTATTCAGCTGTAATTTACGCCATTAATTTAGGAGGGTTTTTCAAAAAGGTCTTCACATAGAATTCAAAATACTAGAAACGTGAAATTTGAAGGGGAAATAGAACAACTATTCGCAAGATCACACAAAGCTTTATTGTTTCCTTGGCATTACTAGTTTTTGATTGAGGGCACTTATACCGGTATCACTGTCAAAGCTTCATTTTGGGTGCCATATAGTTTGATTTGTGGGCCTCGCATAAACACTCTTTTCTTTTCTTTTTTCTTTTCGCAAAATCTGATTGCTGTTTTAAATTGAGCACACCGTTTGTGTATTAGCTTTCTGTGATGAAAATTAAATAGAATTATTTCGACAACAAATTATAAGTTAATACAGAAATTGCGTCAGGGAGGTGCATCAATACCACCGGCCCATTTTTCACCATTCGATCAAAAAGCTACGCAGTCATTTGAAATAAATACTCCGCCCCATTATGTTAAATATTTGTGCTATGTGGGAGAGACATATACTTGAGGCATCTAATGCTGCCTTAAGATTTTGCCTTACTGATAATTAAAGTTATAATATGTCACAATATATGTGCATTTGAATGAGTATTTTAGGGTATTATACGGTATTATATTACCGAAGCGTCAAAATATCATAAAAGGATTGCGGGACACGTTATTACGGAACCGTTACAGTTATCGTTCGGATCACATCAAACAATAATATATATTATTCACCTCTCAACTTTTATGCTTCATAAATCAAGTCTACCGTATGGGTCACTTAAATCGACAGTTTAGCCAACAACAATTAAATTGTCCTAGTGCGTCAAAATCTGATTCAATTCATGACTTAAAACTTGATAAACATTTACTAATTCATGATCAATAATTATTATCACATACTCGTCAAAAATCGAATTTCCTAGTAATTATTTGGATGGAATACAAGGTGATGCCAAATTAAATAAGACGTATCAATCCATGGGGGCCCTATTCAATACACAATCCCGTAAGTTACGTAATAATCCTATTAGCTAATACAAAGAGGCAGAGATGAGCTTTGAGGACATTTCATTGATTGTTATTTATTATATAATTTGGTGTTTAGATACGACGAATAATGAAAATATATGCAGACGATTGGAGATTCAATGTTGGACATATATTATACATTTATATATATATTTATTATACACTATGGATGCAGTAGTATCGTTTGTCATATCAAAGGAAGTGGTCGATTCAATAGTGATTACAGTATGGCATACTAAGAACGTTTTTACAAATTACGTAAGTATTTTGCTGAAAGTAGATCAGACTGCAAGGTGTGCTATTAAGACAGACCAATTAGATTAGACATGCAATAATTTATTAAGGATAAAACTCTGAATGGTAAAATTGCATGTGGAGGACGATAGATTATTTGAATATTTAATCAAATTGGCACAGTGCCATAAAAGAATCAGATGAGATTGTCCGAGTTGTTGAAATTACAAAAAAATCAACATTTGTTTGCAACACACTACCAACAAATTATAAATGGATCAAAATGCAGTTTTTGCTGCTGCTTAAGATGATGCAAGAAGAACCGAAAGTATTGGTCCGGATATCCTTCTACGTGGTGCTATCTCCGTATCCTGGGCTTGCAGCCGGAATTGTGATCACTGTATGGAGTCCAGAAAACTTGTCAGGCAGAGTTGACACCCAATCGCGGCATTTCTCCACTGAAAACCTCTCCACGCGATCGATATCTGGCACTTTTTCCAGTTCTAGCAGTGCTTCCGGTTCCGGTGCTAATTTATTTTGGAAATTCTGGGATTGCGGAGTGATATCCGGGAGAACACAAGTGTGAGACGAATAACGCTTCGTTGGTACAGTCTTCCGCGTTATGGAGTAATCCATCCGGCGAGACTGTAAACATCGCGGTTTCGTTTGAGGTGTATGTGATGACAGGCGATATGATGCTCTGTTTGTCTGAATTCGCGATGACAGACTCATTGTTTGCTCTGACCCGGAAGTGCTTTCATGAGTGACCGATCTGTCTGGTTCCTCGTCAAAGGAGTGAGTCTGTTTTAGATTCTGTGAGAACGCTCTCTTGCGGAGGTAGTTCCGTTCCTCGACGCTTCGGGATCGCAGCCGGTTTCCTAAATAAACCCGCTGCTTCTCGTCCAGTTGGTTGGTCATCATTTCAGAGCGACGCATGCATATCCAGTGAAGCAGAATTCGCTGTAAATGAGAAATGTGGTCAGATGATACGTAAGCCATCGCTTTAACTCGCAGCAATGATCTTATTTTTAGATTTGGATTATCCTGAATCAACGGAAATAGCTACTTAATACAGCAGCGTTATTTGTTGCGAGGGTTTTGAGCTTACATAAGGAGACGAAATTAGGATTAATTATTGAATCTGGTTGTTCACCTATAGTTAATTAGGAATGATTCACTCGTTAAATGCAGGTCAATTGGGGAAGGGGAAAGGGGAGAAATCATTAAAATTAACACAAGATCGATGGCTTCACTGGTCTCTGTCCCGTTAGAAATCTTAGGATTAATTGCTTGGGGATGGTTTTCCCTGCAACAGATATTATAGTTGCAAATTAATGGGAGTGGGTAGGATGTGTGGGTTGGTAGCAGTAGCTTTTAAAGAGGACCTATGTTTATTTCGGAACCTTTTTTGAACGATTCTATGGGCTTTTGTTTTTGACAAGAGACCAATTTTGAACAATTCGGTCATTTATTGATAGTATTCCAGACAAAAAAAAAAAAAAAAAAAAAAAAAAAAAAAAAATCTTGCTCAGGCAGAATAGCTTGAAACGAGATGAGTACGAGATTTCCTTTTTGAGAACTGCTGGAAGATCTACTCACTCGACGGCTCCCATTGTTGACAATGGAATAGTTACTTTTATGACATCACGACAGTATGAAATCGAACGCGAGAAGAAAGCAAGATTTTAAACCTCTCAAATTCGATGCATCAAGGAATTATCCCACAGCAAGCGTAATGTCTGAAAATTTTTCAGTCAAAATGGTATTTGTCCTTTGGGATGCATCCTCTATAATCCGTTTTCAGTTCAAAATAATCAGAGGTCCTCTTTAAGCCTTTATGGTGATCTGTGAGTACATTGGGAATATAGCAGCTTGAGCTTTTTACATGGCATGGGGTTTATTTAACGGTGATTCCCCAGTGTAGTTCAATGTCTTTATTTTGTTGCGTATATAATAATAATATATGACGTGAATGAAATATTTTGAACGTGACGATGGCCTTGTTTGCCGACAAAAGAGGAAATATCGCGAAATGAATAGTTCACTCTATTAATTGAGTTAAATCGGCATAAATGTTGATGAAATTGGAATAGAAATGATAGGAATAGCATCATAACATGTTAGACTAACCATACACCAAGTATCTATTTCTCTTATCCCTGCGTGGTTTTCACACTGCGATCTGTTTTTAACACTTTATCGGAAAAGCGCAATGCCATTGAAATGCATTGAGATCTTTAACATGGAGTAGATTGACTACTTTGGCCTATCCTGTATTTTATTATGTATTTTATTAGTATTGTATCAGAATCTCTTAATTTTCCTGAAATACTACATCAGGTAAATATTATTATAATAAATTACGTTATGAACCAGGTTAAACAATTTACCTTTCAATTGCCGAAGCCACCCAAGAGCACGTCCGGTATTTATATCACTCTGACGTCACGGTTGTAAATATTGTCAACAAGTGCTTTTATTCGAGAGTTGAGAAAGGTTTATGGTATTACAGTCGATTGTGTCCAAGTACTCTGTGTCCTTCAAACAATATCACTTCCCGGGTGTGCGATGTAGTTTAACCAGGCTATTTTGGTCAAGAATGAGTAATATTAAATATTATAACGTTTAATTAGATATTTTGATAATGCTACGGCATGTCGATTACAATAACTTATTTGCATTGGTTAAATAATTGAATTTAACTATCAAGTGCAGACCTACGAGTGAATAATTATGATAACAATTGTAACATTGAATTAATTACGATATGAATGCAATGGCCATTTATATTCAGGGCAAATATGAAAATGAAAATGAAAATAAATAAATTAACGCTGGACGTAATCAATTAACGATTTCCATTGTATTTATGTCGGAGATTAATTTTAACAATTAAGAAGTATTTCAAGGTTAACTAATCAGAGGAACTTTGCTGGTTTATTTCATATAATACGTTATTTAATATAGGAAAGAGATGATAATTATGAAGACAGTCAAGAGCAACAAGCACTGCTTTAAGATAACAACAAAATAAAAAAGAACCAATTTCATAATTAAGAACAGACGCAGAACTACCCAGCACCTGTCCACTCACCTGCGTCTTATTCGATGCCAGCAACGCGACTGATCAGAAACCAACGGTTGCGTGCGTTGAACAGCTAACATCGGAATCAATAACTAGGAATGCATCTCCATTCCCGATCGATAATTGCGATAAAAGGGTCAAAGTTCACATAGTAGGCTAATTAACATAATTTAACACAATGAGCAGGGATGCAACAATGCCGATGTTGCCTGGTTATTGCGGAATGTGAATTATAAATGAAAAGGATGTCAGCGCAGAATCTGCTTTGTAACTCGATGCAATGTTGCGACGAAGTTGGAATTCACTGTCTGTCAGTACATGCAATGATAAGTGCCAGGTGGCAAGATGAAGTACTGGTGTAACATTGTAAACGTCCAGTGTTTGAAGTCCCTGTTGGTTCAAACATATTGCTAGGTCTCAGGACCTAGGTAACAAGCCACTAGATGGAGTTACGGTCGTTTTATGTCAAGTTAATATCAGTTATTGATTAATATAATACGGTATTATTTATAACACTGCAGATAGTACACCTATCTTCTAGTGTTGATGTATCTAAGCATCAAGCTGCCTTCAAACATGACAACCGGAGATGTGGTTTCAACTTGTAGCGTTAATTCTTGTGTGCTTCAATATAAAAATAGATAATATACACATGAATTAGTTCATGTCTGGGAAATACAAGCCCATTATAGTGGGCGAACGGAAACAATAAGAAACCAATAATTATATATAATTATTATGGGACAGTAGGCCTATTATCAGTTTCACGCAACTGGATTCGCGCTTATAAAATGAATAACCTCTGCCAATGATGGATATAAAGTTACATGGTGCAGAAATGGACGCCAATTTCTGTGAAATTCTCATGAAACTGTGTTCAAACCGTCAGCAGGAATTTGTTTTTCACACGATGACGCATGCAGCTGCCTTCACAATTGAGCCGCCTCGATGCATTGGA
The DNA here is from genome assembly GCA_000328365.1 of Capitella teleta. Classification (NCBI taxonomy): domain Eukaryota; kingdom Metazoa; phylum Annelida; class Polychaeta; family Capitellidae; genus Capitella; species Capitella teleta. Next base: position 355,880 of record KB293746.1, on the reverse strand, counting down.
TGAACTTCACTTGGAAATCAGTGTGAACATGAATCCACAAGTAATTCAATATTATGGGCAAAAATTGAACAATATTCAGAAGCTGAAAATCGATTGGGGAGAAATATCAGATGATCTGATCAGGTGTCCCCCTATCATTACCTTCAATTTGCCCCCCCCCCCGGAGTCTGGGAACGTTCCTACGCCTCTGATCTGATGTCTGTACTATGGTGTTCCATCCCCATATGCTACGTTCCATGGTACCATTGCAATCACAATGACGGCATTGGAAGGGCTTGAAGTATGGAATTTATGCTTTGATCTGGAGTTCTGCTGATGATCTTCTTCAGTTGCAGTCATTGGACCTTTATCGTGTATCGCTCAACTCAAAAGGTTGTGATAATTTATGTGACCTAATTACAATGATAATTTATGTGACCTAATTACAATGATAATTTATGTGACCTAATTACAATGATAATTTATGTGACCTAATTACAATGATAATTTATGTGACCTAATTACAAAGTGGCCACACATCAGAAGATTGAACATTAGAGAGGTTGCGATCGCCGTGAACGACCGAAAAGCGTTCATTCAATTGAAATCTTTGCTGCCATCGCTTGTTATATACTTCGAAATATTCAGTCCGCATTATGCTAACCTGAAATCATAAAACATTCTGTGTTTGACTTTGAGAATTTGAGAATAAGCTATTTTTTTATGGGGCAACTTAGCTGGGTTTCATGATGTGACTATAATTATGTGCATAACCAGTATGAGCAATTGTGTTTGTTCGTTGATTCTGTGTTGGTTCTTTTCTTGTCGCCTTGATTGTCTTGATTGTGGATTTGTTCGAGGAGAGAAACAGTACGTTTTTATTGTAAATGGATAATGTCTAGCTTAAATGACTGTACATGTATCCGGTCCACGATCCAAAAGACTGAAGACATCATAATTATTAGAAGTGTAATAATTATTATAATTATAGAGTCAGGTGAATAGATTTACATGTCTCCATCATGTAAGGTCAATCAAGGCGCATCAATAAATAGACATTATGTTCCGAAATAAATGATAACCGCACGACCCAATCACCGAATGACGTCATTCGGATGAGTGACATGTGACGCCGACAGGTGGAAGCAAGCAGGTGAGAGACTGTTATTCAATTTGAAACAAATATTCATTATTCTGTCGATCTATTGATTTACTGATTATCATTATTGTTAGAGAATCATATAAGAACAAAAGCAACTCACGTGTTCTGTGTATTCTGCATGTTAACAACTGATTTCAAGGGTTGAGAAAGTCCTCCTCGTCTTGTTGTCTGCACGTGTGAGATCGGACACTGATTTGATCATCGAAGTCGTGTTTTTATTTTATTCGTTGGCACCACTTGACACATTTGTACTGTTGCCTTTAAACTACAAGTTTCTTACTCATATCCGTAAGTGAATGCTACTAGTATTGTCAAGCACTTTCAGGTTATATTCCTTCGCTGTGAAATTAGGTTGACAATGGACACAACTATTTTGCTATATATCATTTTAATGTATTGCATAACACAAATCATTTTGAGTACAGTTAATAAAAGCTGACGATAGCATTGCTGCATTAATGTGGTGATGCCTAATACGTGCTGTCAGTATTATTTAATACAGTGATGTGATACTGTTATTGGTATAAACAATGATCTTAAACAGTATTCAAATATAAAGTCAATGTGTTGTACATCAACACATTAGGAACACCCAATAACATTCAAAGCCACAGACGTCCGCAGAATCGACTGAGAAGGAGCAATTCCAGTCCAGCATTATAAGAGGCTATAAGAGGCTGAGAGAACTATAAGAGGCTTGAAGACGAGATCCAGCACTTGCACCTTTTGCGTATTCTGCAAAAGGAAGATGATGTTTCAGATAATTCACACATATCAAGTGCTATCCTCCTATATAAAAACCATACACGCATACTACAGTAAAACCTTGATGTGTCGAAGTTCGTGGGGTTAGCTCAATTACTTCGACTTAGGGATACTTCGACGAAGGGATCAAGGCCGTTATGATATGACCGTTATGATTTCAAATCGTGTTCTGACGTTTTGATTGACGATATGCGCTATGCACTTATAAACCGCGAGAGGCTATGATTTTGTGATTGAAAGAGTAATTAACAAATATTAATAAATTAGTAATGCCAAAAGATGAAATTATCTTGGAAGTCTTGGGGAAAAAAGAATTTCACAGAAGGTTGTTTGTGTAGCTCTAAAGGTCTCAAGTGCCTTCACGTCTAGCTTGCGTTTTGTAGCCATAGCGATGCTGATGAACTAATGATGCTGAAGACTCGCAAAAACACTCTAAACAAACATCTTTGGTGTTATTGTTGCGTGCTTTGATATTAAAGCTGCCAGAAAGTTCATACCAGATCTAAGGCTGGATTTCTTTAATTAACTCTAGCTTCGAAAGTGAGCTGTCTTTGGTAGGCAATTTATTAAAGATCATCACAAGCACACCAATAACAAATAATGCCTTAGTTGAGATCCACGGTCCGTTGATCTTTGGAGTCCGCCTCGCTTTGGTCGCGGCTTAAACAGAGGAGAGATAAAGGCTGCGGACTGCTTTGTGGGGCGGGGATGTTTTTATGTTTTAATTGTAAGCAACTGTGCCTAACTCTCTTTGAAGTAACCAAACTGAGAAATATGTTTATAGAATTTTTCGACTTCGAGCTATAGATCGAAAATATGTCTCGGTGTCACAGAAAACACTTCGACACAGGGATAAATTCGAGAATGAGACGTTCGAGGGACAGATGGTAATGCTAATCGTAAAGTATAGGAGAATCGTCGGGACTTCGAAAAAACTTCGACACAGGGATACATTCGAGGGACGGGTGTTCGACACATCGAGGTTTTACTGTATTTCTATTCATTACACGAATTGAATGGAATTAGAACGAAATGAACTGCATCACAAAATGACCAAATGAAAGCACGCTTACACAAATCCTGAGAAGCGATTCTCGAGGCCTGCGGGTGATGCACAGACGAGTGAAGAGCCAATGATGTCGATGTGCAGGTCCAGATATTCCACCACAACATCCCACATTTACACTCGAATGGGTTTTCAGCTATATACATCCTTGGAAATCTCGGTAGAAGTGAGCAGAGATCCGGAATGGCTGTCCACACTGGCGGATCGACAAGATTTTTTAAAATTCCTAAACTCAGAATCTTGTCAATCCGCCTCGAATATATCAGAGAAGTCGGCATATTGGTCAATCCATGCAGCTGGTTGCTGTCCGCGTAGACGTCTTCCAGGGTGTTGGTGAGACTGCGAAGTGGACTCAAGTTCCGGATGTGGTTACCCTCGATGTGAATGGTGCGGATGCCGGTGCCTTGGAGGTTGGTGATGGCATCGATGCTGTTGTAGGCCAGCCAGGTCTCCTTCAGCTACGATTTCACGCTGAACAGATTATGGATGTTGCTCAACTTGTGTTGTAGGACAGATGGAGGACGACCAAGTTGGGGAGATTGTTCAAAGCATCGTTGCCCAAGACATAAATGTAATTATGTCTGATGTAGATGAGGGACATGCTGTTGCATTTTTTGGTGTTGTTGTTGTTGTTGATGTTGTTGTTGTTGTTGTTGTTATTTCTATTGTTATTGTTATTATGTATATTGTTATTGTTGTTACTATTGTTATTACTGTTGTTATTGTTATTGTCGTTATTGTTTTTGTTATCGTTGTTATTGTTGTTATTATTGTTATTGTTATTGTTATTGTTATTGTTGTTATTATTTTTATTTCTATTTCTATTGTTATTGTTAATATTTATATTGTTATTGTTGTTATTATTGTTTTTATTATTGTTGTCGTCGTTATTGTTTTTGTTATTGTTGATATTGCTGTTGTTATTGTTATTGTTATTGTCGCTATTGTTTTTGTTATTGTTGTTATTATTGTTTTTGTTGTTGTCGTTATTGTTTTTGTTATTGTTGTTATTGTTGTTGTTATTGTTATTGTTATTGTTGTTATTGTTATTGTTGTTATTATTGTTATTGTTATTATTATTGTTGTTGTTGTTGTTATTATTGTTTTTGTTGTTGTTGTTGTTATTTCTATTGTTATTGTTATTATTTATATTGTTATTGTTGTTACTATTGTTATTGCTGTTGTTATTGTTATTGCTGTTGTTATTGTTTTTGTTATCGTTTTTATTGTTGTTATTATTGTTATTTTTATTGTTGTTATTATTGTTATTGTTATTTCTATTTCTATTGTTATTGTTATTATTTATATTGTTATTGTTGTTATTGTTGTTATTATTGTTATTATTATTGTTGTCGACGTTATTGTTTTTGTTATTGTTGTTATTGCTGTTGTTATTGTTATTGTTATTGTCGCTATTGTTTTTGTTATTGTTGTTATTATTATTTTTGTTGTCGTTATTGTTTTTGTTATTGTTGTTATTGTTGTTATTGTTATTGTTATTGTTATTGTTGTTATTATTGTTATTGTTATTATTATTATTATTGTTGTTGTTGTTGTTGTTGTTGTTGTTGTTGTTGTTGTTGTTGTTGTTACTACGCTTCTTTTTTAAGTTGA
>KB293746.1:332327-351244 GCA_000328365.1 Capitella teleta | reverse complement strand
GAACTTGGAGCACGCGGTGGCCTGGGCCCTGATACCACTGTTGCTCATCGGCGTCCTGAGCAACGCTATTGTTGTCTTCACAATTGTCTTTATTCGCAAGCTCAGAACCCTCAGCTCAACCCTTTTTGACAAATCTTGCACTGTGTGATATGCTCATATCAGCCGTCATCATGCCTTCCCTATCTCACTCACTGCTCAGTGATGCCAAATCCAACCACGTATGCATTCAACCGTCGTTTGATAACAACTACTAAATTTTCTTCTGTTTTCAGGATGTCTGCACTACCCTGGGATTCCTCCATAGCGTCCTCTCTAAAGCCTCGCAATTGAGCGTTGCCCTGATTGCTTTCGACAGATATCACTCTATAACCCACTGTTTGCACTTCCACAACAACATCACCCATCCAATCTACGTAGTCAAAGGCCTTAGCTTCGTCTGGGGACAGGCTGTTGTCCTAACCACATTTGCAATGTTCATTGCTGACTCGTCCAACACCATAGATGACTCGTGTTGCATGCTAACTGAGCCGAGGAATGCTTTATATGATTGGTTGATGTTTGGAGTTTGTTTTTGGGAAACTGTGGTAATAATTGTGTACTGTTATGTCAAGATCATCGGCATTGCTCGATATCATAAGAGGCAGATTGAGAATATAAGGCACACTTCTAGCAACAGTAGCAGTGCTCAACCACAATCAGGGGTTGACCCCAATGGGGCTTTGGCTCTAGCAATGGTTCACCCCATACAAAGACTAACATTTGGCCCACAGCTGCTAAGTACGCAATCTAGACAATTAAGACAATTTCTGAAAGGCCAATCTACAAGCTATTCTACCGACGCAAGCGGCAGTCAATTTTCATATCCAGCTTCCGGAAGTCAAATCCGAAAAACCACACGAGCCTCGGCAAAGCTTATTGGTCTGATAATTGTGTTTATCGCTTTCTGGCTTCCTGTTCAGGTTAACACCATATGTGGGGCTAAAAGAAGAACCTGGACAGCCATGACGGTCGGCTGGTCTCTTCTGACGAGTGTAATGCATCCGTATTTATATGTCATTGGTAGCAAACGGTATCAATTGCACATTTCTCGAGTCAGAGCCAAACTGAGTCAGGTATCGAACGAGGAGCAAAAACGCAAACGATACCACCAAGCGGTTGCTCGACTGGCTGCTTTGTATCGGAGCAGTGAACAGGGTGGGGTTTCGCCAGTCTCTCCTAATTCTCCTGGGGTGCAAGCAATGCCGCGTGTTGATGCCGATTGATGTCTAATCAACACTGTGAACTACGCTGCTGTAGTTTGGTTTAGGTCGTAGGGTTCTCAGAAAGAAGAAAAGTAAAATTTCCTCCTTTGAACCCTCCCTCACAGCCCTCCCCTTTCAATGTCTCGAATCTATATTTATTCCCTGGCTGAGTAATTTAGCTACGGATGTTTTGTAAATAGATGGATATTTTTAAAGAATATTTTTTACTTTGAAGTTCAGCTGTGTTTAACTCCTACGTGTTCCTACGTGTTCTACGTGTTCCTACGCGTTCTTACGTGTTCATACCTCCTCTTGACGTACCATGCCCATTGATCACGTGTAAAATTTGTTGGGTATTTTTTATGTGAGCATTCGTTTTATTTCAATAAATATTTTTAAACGTGATGAAAATAAACTTCAATCATACCTCAATTTGCAACGATTCTTTAAATCTACTCAATTCCAGAATCAATTCGTTTCCCACAAAAAAAGCGATTTCATAAACTTTTATTTAGTGTTAATTGCATGACTGAATTCGCATTCTACCATTAAAATAACGCAAAGTGAAAAAAAAAAAACTAACAAACAATGATTGATTTATTATGACTGTTTATTAATGTTACACTGCTTTGGCCTAATATTCTTTCAATAGACATCAGTACCCTGCATGTTGGTAAGCATATTGTCGACTGAAGTGTTTCTACTAATACTAGTAGTTGTCGCTGTAGACACCGTATCCAATCGAAACTGTTGATGAAAATTACGGGCCAATCAGAGACAATATTACAAACATTCAAAATTTGAAAATTCGAGTTAAAAATAAACATGAAAATCGTAGCTGAACCCACTTTGTCGACGGAATTGTCTTCTTCTTCGTCTGTTCTTATTTTGCACTGAAGAATGTTGAGACTTTTCCGTGGCAGACACAGCCAACAGAGGCGGGAAAATATGGGAATATGGTACTTCTTATCCGCTTTGATAGGGTCTCTACAACCTATAATATTTAGACAATTGTGAGTTAGAAGTATATCAACTAATTATCTCCTCACCAAATACCGCCGTGACTATCAGTCCAATGAATACGGTGAGGAAGGCTCCCAAGCCGTAGTAATAATTTGTTGAAAGGTGATATAGTGACTCTAGAGGTGTTGTGCTGTGAGGAGAAGAATATGCAATATACATGTTGGCGATGTGATAAGCCTAGTTGTTTAATCACAGAGGATCTGCTGAAGTTCCTTTGGAGGAACGCTAACACATAAAAGGAGAAATGTGAGTAATTGGAAAATGCATTTGCACGACTGATGAGATATAAGGATTCCGTGCAAACAAGGTCGATCACGGATCAAATGCAGTAAAGGCATTCGAACTGTAATGCGATAGGAGAACTCTCATAAAATACCAAACTTAACAGGACCAAAGGGAATATACTCGAGCCCAGGACCTCAAGCGCCATTGGCGGCATTGAAATATAAGTTTAATTATATTTACATCGAGGAATTTCGTAGTAAAATACAAACCTTGTGTCGCTAGCATTTGTTGAATTGACGTGGGGTAAGAGAAACGAGCAGTTGTTCGTGTTGGTGTCCAAGTAATGATCTATATCAGGAGACATTTCAGCTCCAACTTGAATCCATGTCATGATTCCAAGGGCAGATAAGCTCCCCCCTACAGCTCCCTGGGTCAGGTATAAGCAGATATTACAACCAAGGTATTGACCAGTAAAGCGGTCAGCACTTCCTACCTGCCAAGTGGCGCAAGGGAAGAATGCTCCCAGGGCATAGAGTCCCAATTCTGGGCCAGCCGCCAAGCCTGTCAATGACATCGTCAACTACAAAAGGAAAATGTCAATGTCGTCGTTATAATATCCAATAGCAAACCTCACCTCAAACACGTTCCCACCAATATTGTCAATGAGGTAAGCTACTCCCATCGCGAGTATTCCGTAAAATACCACTGTCAAGTGTTATGACAAAAAGGTAAAAATTATGCGTGATTACTTAAATTCACCTAATACTCGTATACAAATGACTTCTGATTTAGTTGAGAACTTTGAGTGTATGCAGGGTGTCAAGACATCCTTAAAGGTCAGCGTGGCGAGTGAGGCGATGCACGATGACGTCACGCTGTTAAAGGAATGATGGATGAACCCCAATGACGTCATATTGGTGCTTACCCCATAGAGGCGGCCATTATACTCGATAAAAACAGCCCAGGTAGACACACGTAATCAAGTCTGTCAAGCACGTAGTAAGGCAGTAGCTGGATGCACGGTTTACTTTGATGAAATAATTATTTGTTCATTTCACTTACTTGGTTGGAATTATGAATCAGCCCACTGCTCAGAGGGTCACAGCCGGTATGTGCATACCACGCAAATAAAACAAGACCAGTGATTGAGCATAAAGTAAGGATTACAATGTATCCTGGGACAGTGAGCCATAACACTCTGGTTCGGAGATATATCCATTGGAACTCAAATACATTTTCACTTGGCACTCACAGTTTGGCACTTGTCAATGAAGGGACCGAACTGTAACGTTGAACGCTGGATTGCAGAACACCGTTTAATGTCAAAGAGACAGCACTCCCTCCAACTATAGTGGTCCAAGTTGTTAGCTCGACGAAGGGAGATGGGTTGAAACTGCAATGCAATCATGATCAAATTGAGATTTGAAAGGTTATTGTGGAAATGTTATGAATTAATTGTAGAAATTAAGACTGCTCGTTTGGCATTGAAATCATGACCTACTCGTATAGCTGCGTTCTGTTTCCTCTGGTGCTATAGTCCCAGACAACACCCCAACCTCCTAAATCAATCATGCCCTGAAATGATCATAAAATTATAAGTGTACTCTGCGATAAAGGCGTACCTTGACTATAACCACAATGACTCCTGCAAGCATGAGAATGCATTGCATAACAGATGCATACGTAGACGCCTTCATTCCTCCCTGAATAATTCAGACTTTATTTTATGAGCATTGCATCACTCCTGATTCCTTACCAACGTGGTGTAAATGATTGTCACGCCCCCTTCAATCAGAATCAGGGCCCACAGCGGAATTCTGGTCACTGAAAATAAGTCATCCAGGCATACATGATGGGGTTTTACGACTCCACTCAAACCATTCGCATGATACGGGCGCCAGAACAGAAGGCCCGGGACCGGGGTTTCCCCCTACTCTTATCGATAAATCCCAAGTGTTCTTTATCCTGCATACCACCATAGACAGTAGTACACAACGCCCGGCCTTGTTACGCAGTTGGGCAGCACTGCAGAGTCACCGAAAAGTTACAATTATAACGAATTACAATTATAATTCACAATCATAACGCGCGTGGTCTGATCGGGTCTCGAACCCTAGACCTCGACCTCACGGTCGGCATAGGATTGCTCTCACCCGGTCAAACCGACTGAGCTGTTCTGTGCCCCCTCCAGACATACAACAATACACTGTTATCATGCAATTAGATTTCATAGCTAAATAATGGTTCATTATGTAGGCACGTGTCAGTGTTTATATGAACAGTTCCCGCCCTTCCAAAGTAAATACACCACTTTTATTTCTTTTATGTGAGTACTTGTAGTAAGAAAAAATATCGTCTTTGTAAGAGAATAAAAAATAGCAAGTTCAGTTAGGTCAATAAGGTCACTGAGACTTTTCAATTTTAACTTTGAATGAAATGATTAACACGCATAACAACATGTAAATTATAAATATGCCACCGGTGTAATATGATTAGCAGATACGTTTGGTTTAAGTCTTAAATCTACCTTAATGAATCACCAAAAACCATGTAAATAATGAATAGATAATAATAGTGAATGAGTCAGTTAACCTTATCCAGCAAAACTCTCTTTCATACATGTATCAAACGCGAACTTGGGTTTATGATGAATCTAGAATTAATATATATATCTGATTCGTTTACAAGACATTGACTATTCACAATTCAAGACTTGTTTTGAAGCTATCAGAGTTCAATGATCAGTTGTCAGTCGTATTATTATTAACCTTGAAGAGAGGTTTTCAGGTTTTTGATTCATTCATTGAAGATCCTTCAGCAAGGTGCAAAATTCTGAGCAGAACTTGAATAGAATGACGAACGCATCACATAACTACGGGGTCAATAAATCTGAATATCATAGGTGCTACTTTCTTCTTGTGACGAAGAGTAGAAATAAATAGTTACAGTCTAGATTCATTCGTTAATTGAGTATTCCATGAATTACTCGCGAATGCAATTCCGAATCCGAACGTCCTGCGATGTTAAACGTTTCAGATGCGTTGAAACCTAAAACTAATCGCATTGTTTTCCTATTGGGTGACATAATTATTGACAAATAGATATAAGTTACATGTATATGCCTTCACAACACATCTTATCTTATGAAGGAAGAAAGATATAACCGACAGGAGAAGAGGATGCTGTGTTTTGTTATCAACATTGAATAGAATTCCAGAAATCTATTTTATTTGTGAATTTACTCTCAGAGTGCAACGTCCTTTTTTGGTGCAGTTGGATTTGCCTTCAAGTGTTTCTCCTTATTGCATTCAACCTTCATTTACCACCGTATTTGAAGCACTCGAGAATTCAATAAACGAAGTTCAATGACTCATGATTTTCGATTCCTCCCTCACTTACACTCGAGACCAGAGTAACGGGTTTGGATTGAAATGTATCTGAACATTCAGAAATTATTAATCTGGAGGGAGGGGGGGGGGGGTATATAAGGACAATTTCTCTTGTTGCATCGCTCTAAATTCGGGTGAAAATTAAATCAGGATGAATTAATAACACGACGTTACATTTTCTGAACTCAGGATATTTCTAATCTAGCCAATAGTAAAGCTCTGCTTCAATTCAATATTTCTCATGATTCCAGATTTGGCACTTAGCAGAGTGATGTGCTCAACTTGAATGAACAAAACATAAATGCGTCAAATGTTCATTTTACCTGATTCCATGGCTGTTGCAGGTGAATACAAACTAATCCCAGCATAAACAATCTGTGAAAGGAAAAAACAGAATTGTGACGAAATAAATAAATAAAGTAAGGAAAGAGTGAGAAAGTTTTGTTATAACATAATAATGAATAGGGGAACTTAGTTTGAGTTCTGTTGGATTGAGTTCCCGAGGAAATGAAGAAATATTTCAAAAGAGTCATGGAGTAATGTTTAATCAAGTGTAAAGTCTCAAGTAGTGGATAACATAAGAATAAACTAATAAAATCGCCGAGTAACTTGTGATTATACGTGGCGAGGAAAGAAACCATGAAGCCTCTCTTGATAAGTTAAAAACAAAAACTGCCTTTCACACTTTTAACTATTTAACGAAATTATTTAACTATTTGACTCGCAATCATCACCTTGCAGTTGCTCGTGAGCAGATTGTATATTCTAGGAGTTTGCCTCGTTACAAAGGGCTCCTTAATCATATTTACTCGCGTTTGTCTAAGTCGGATAAATTGACCTAAACTTGATAACTCTGCAGCCAAGAAGTGAAAAAGACCCTTTCTCGACTTGATGAGAGGTAAATTCACGACTCAGGAAGTTAATTGCATTATTAATTCGTGAGAAACAAACATGTTGAGCATCTTTTTTGTGTGTTTTAAAAGTTATCTAATAATCAAGAAATAAATATTCGTGATTTATGGGCAGCGCTTCGAGCACTTCGGTGGATATTGCGCTATGCAAAATGACTTATTTGTGGATTTATTATTCAATCGAATTTTTTTTCCATCTCTCTCTCTCTCTCTCTCTCTCTCTCTCTCTCTTTCTCTCTTGCCTGCGATGCTCATTTTCCAAGAATAACTAATCTGTCGTCTAGTGTTTCATGCTTAATGCATTAATCATAGTCCCCACGCCACAATTTTCCCTGGAAATAGTTTGATCTGAGAGCTGAAATTTTCAACACAAATTGAAAATTAGTCTTTTATAAAACATTTTTTATCCATTTCTTGGCTGGTTGGCACGCAAAAGCTCTCACTTCGGTAAATGCTACAAAAACCTAATTATAAATAATGCATAAAAAAATTCGTATAATCCGCAAGGAGATGTGTTTATAGAGCAGCAAAGTTGGCGCAGCAACGAAATTATCCACCGTCCGTCGCCACAGTGCAACGCCGAGAATACCGTGACCTGCCGGCAGGTAGGCAGGAGTTAAGTGCCTTACCCAGGGGCACAAGGTTGGTGGCTGGCTTCGAACCTCCAGAGGCCCCCAGAACATACCCTATTCTGTGCAGGGGTCATCGCCAAGCCCTTTCGAGGCGAGCACGCTGACCACTCGGCCAGCACCTCTCCTAATTATTTACTAATGTATCGAATTCATATAGAGGTTTGCACACAGTGAAGGCATTTTCATCGACAAGGGGTGAGATAGCAATCAGGGAATTTCAGCAATGGGACAAGATAAGGTAAGATATACTCACATAGAACAGAATCATATAGACGTGTGCTAAAAACTTTGGACCTTTATGGTGATATCGCGATTCCAAATACTGTGGCAGAAAAAAAAAAGATTCATTCATCAGGAGATCAAAGAATTAAATATAAAAGTGCAGAACTGAACGCAATCGACGAGCAATCCATCAAACTCAAAATCACAACTCATTTCCTAAATATCACCTTTTTTACACTTAGTCAAAACATGAATACCTGTATTTTAGGTGCTAGGCTATTAGTGATGGGTTGGTCTCCCGTCAATATCAACGAGAAGTTGAAATATGAGATAATAAAGAATATTCAGATTGTGTCGAATTGTATGACACTCGGGTATGGTAGGTTTCTGGTTTTGTTATCATAGTAATACACAAGTAAATTTAATACATTTTTATTTCGTACCGAATAAGATGATCGCTCGATCTCAGTGACTACAACCAAGTTCATAAAGCTATCATATTTTCCGGCTCATATTCTCGTCGAAATCAAAATGGGTTAAAAACTTAAAATGCAATGCAATGAAACCTTCCGGTACATGGACCTTTGATTGACCAAACACATTGAACATTTAGGTCACGCAGACCTTCTTGGTATTTAATATTAGAAACAGCGACGCCTTGCTTTGATTCAAAATGAAGCGTGATGATTGACGTCTCCTGTGATTTGCATCACGGGGACATTTTTTGAAACATTTGCGATGCTTCTTGGGAACCACATCTCTCATTGCTTATATTATATTATGCTGCACACACAATTCTATACACGTATTTCTCATGCTATGAATGATGTATAGAATGGCCCCATGTATTTCTGTATAAATGTGCTAACTTGGACATTAGAGGGTGCAGGCATTTGCCGCCAGGAACAGGAGGTCAAACATTTTTGAATGTTTTGAAAATAAAACTACGCAAAATAATATCATAAAGAACTTGTCCTGTGAAATAAAAGCAGTTTGAAGAAGGAGAAATAACTTAAAGTTATATGTATATATAACTCCTACCTCAGTAGCACTGGTCAGTTTGAGAGGGTACAGCAACGGAACCATGAGAAGAACAGCAAGGATTGACCCAATGATGTAACCGATGGTGATGGACCAAAACATGCCACCCTCGGTGTAGATCTTGGCCGGAGTGCCCAGCACTGTGATGGTGGAGACGTGAGACATGACCAAGGCCAGTCCGATTGGAACCCAGTTCATCTTGCGGTTCCCCACCAAGAAGTCTTCCGCTGCATTTTTTGAATTCTTTGTTCGGACGCTTTGCCAGATACCAAGGCCAATGTTGAGCACCAGGAAAATAGCAAACACCAGGTAATCCGTCCAGTGTAAAGTGTGTTCCTGAATTTCAGAGGACAGGAAGGTCGTCGTGGTGCTTTCCATGGTTGGATTGGATTGGTTGGGGAACTTGAGTGCTATATAGCCTTTGGTATCAACCAATCAGTATTCAGTATGCTTGAATGATTCCAGTACGTTTATATAACATTAGATACATGTGTGTATATAGTGAATTACAATTGGTTTGTATGTCAAATTAGTTACATATATAATTAGCATAATGCGTTTCCGTGAAAAGATTCAAATTCCGAAAGTTGTTTTTAAGCCTTTTCGCTGAAAATATTTTCATCAACCATGAATTCAATGCATGAAGCATGCAAGCATAAAAGATACACTGTACTCCTATACATCATGAAATACTTAGGAGTGTCAATACACCGATTTGAGTGAAGTATTCTTTTATGAAAGGTGAGAAGTAAAGAAAAAAAAAGAGTAAAATAAGGCTAATCGAATAAGTAAGGTATGCTTATTGAAACAGGTTCAATGTATAAAAAATGCAGAAGGGTTTCCTGAACTTATAAGGTCATTTCAGTTATATTTGTACACGTCGATCAGCTTATTTAATGCGTAGATAATTATTATAATCAGAATTATTTTAATAATGTCAAATATCTAACATAAAATAAGAATCGTATAATTTACAAGATCTAATTTAAATAAAATACAGATAACGTGCCAACTTGTGATGTTCCATGAACAAAATTGTGAAAATAGTTTATTTAGTTTTAGTTTATTTGGAATATCATGATGTCATTTCCAAAGAATAACAAAATTATATATTTTTTCTCTTCAGATTTCATGGAAGAGATTTGATACAATAACAACAAATAAATCAATCCTGTTAATAGTCTTTCGCAATTTTCGCTGAAGTGTTCTAAGCACTGCCATAGATCACGAATATTTATTTGATTAATTCTAAGTTCTGACCTAAGAGACTTTACTTTTGTATGTCTTACCTAGGGGAATTCAACCCCTTACCTTTGGATTGGAAGTTCAACACTTTACCATTGAACCAGCAGAAAGAAAGAGAGAGAAAGAAAGTGAGAGAGAGAGCTTTTCTTGGGGTGCTTTTTCTGGGAATAAATGTCCCTTAAGTAAGTCTTATAAACTGATTTATCAGGTGTTCTTAGAATTCGTTTATGTCGGCACCTCTTAGCACTCTGCTGTGCATGGGGTATTATGCAATCCCAGGCGTGCTGGCTATGACGAGACTTTCTTCAACTTTGTAAGTAATTCGATTGTCACCGCCAATAAATATTAATTCATTTAAGCATTCATAGCCATTTGTGTTTTAATGTTATAAATAAAACAATTATAACCGTGACGTTGTTATGATAAGCCCCAGCTGAGAGAGAGTGCCGTCAGATGTAAAATTAGTAGGCCTCAGCCATCAAACCACCAGACAGACTACTCGGTGAATAAAAACTGAATCGAGACGAAAAATGCGCGCATGTTTAACACCTATGAGTACTGAGTACTCGGTTACCTGAGCAGCTAAACTGGAATCATTTATGTGGGGTTCTTGGTCAACTTATTATTATTATGTTTATTGTCCTATAACAAGTCACAGCAGTGAGTTTGCGTACCTTTATGTGGAGCATTTTCTATTTATGGTCATATAACAGCATTTGTACCATCTCTCGCAAGACTGTCATTCGTAATGACTGGCTCATCTGAGCCTTCTCTGGCGGTGTGGTGGGGTCAGGATTGGACCTCGCAACGGGCGGCGAACAGTGAGTTCAGCACTCCGTCGCCGAATCGCGTCCGTTGGACCGAGAAAGATATTTTCTGCTAATTAGTTACCTTGATTTAGGTGATGTTATTGTTTAAACATACATAATTAAACGGCATATATTTATAAGAATAGATATGATCAGAAGTGACATGCTGCAGAAAATACCGGGTCCATTTTTCTAATTCAATAAAAAAAACCACGCAACCATTTAAAATAATTAGTTCGTATGTTTATGTTAAAATATAGTTATGCAGTTTGGAAAAGATATATACTTGCAGCATTTGTCACTGCCTTGAAGTTTTGCCTTACTGATAATTTATTACATTATATATCACTATATTTTTTTGTGTCTTCTGTTTACGTGTGTCTTATTCTTATGAAAAATGTGTATAGTTTACATCGTTCGATCTACGTACATTAATGATTTGATAATATATGCATTCCTGATATAGTGTAGCAATATCTCACGAATTGAATAAATCATGTTCTCTGGGGAAAATAAGATATTGAGCCCAAATCATGTTGTTGTGTAAAATTATGCTGAAAGGTAAAAGTAGCTCAAGAGGTTGGTGGGCGCTCTTTAATTTTCGAGACGATTAAATCTAGTTTGGATTTAATGATTTTCGATAAAACATGCGCATACACGCAATTGTCATCACGAAACCCTCGCTCACTGAGATCGCATCCTCTTCGTTCAACATCATTGGAGAGACAATCACATCTAGTGCATCAGTCAGGAATCTTGGAGTCATGCTCGATAACAAGTTAAGCATGGCCGATCAAGTGAGAAACATCTGCCAAAAGTCATTCTTTCATCTCCACATGATTCGTATTGTGCAGATAGACACTCGTCATCCCTCCCTCTGCTGAAAGAACTACATTGGCTACCCATTAAGTTTCGAATAATGTTCAAAATTAATGTCATTACTTTTAAAGCCCTGCGTGGCTTAGCACCACCATATATCTGCTCCCTCATCAATGTTTATACACCTGCTCGCTCTCTTCGATCATCAAACTTCACATTGTTGTCTGTACCTAAATTTCATCTTCAATCATATGGCTACCGAACATTCGCCCATCAAGCACCCATTCTTTGGAACCGATTACCTTCCAACCTACAGAACCAGCAATCGCTTGATGCTTTTAAAGCCCAACTTAAGACTTACTATTTTAACATTGCATTTTCTAGTATTTAATGATTTTCCTTTTTACCTCTGTTTGTACAGCGCATTTGAATGTTCTTTGATATTGCTGAAAATGCGTTTTAAATGTAATAAATGAAATGAAATTGTGTTTGACATAAAATTGCTGAATTTGGAATGTTTTCCGATTTTAATGCATGCTTGATTACCAGAAGGAACATAAACACGGTCCAGTGCTGGTGCTCTCTTCTGGACCTCATTTGACCATTGTATAATAATTTCATCAACATTTTACGCACTCATATACTATTTGTTGATGCCTAGTGGAATATTTCCGAGTTTTTATTATTATTGTTATTATTATTATTATTATTATTATTATTATTATTATTATTATTATTATTATTATTATTATTATTATTATTATTATTATTATTATTATTATTATTATTATTATTATTATTATTATTATTATTATTATTATTATTATTATTATTATTATTATTATTATTATTATTATTATTATTATTATTTAATATATATAGTTTAAAATCGACTGTGAACAATCGCGTAATGCAGGAGTCTCTCGTATTGTGATAACTTACTGATATACTTGTCATTTTCATCCCGAGAGATCACCCATATTCATGACAAATTTCAATTTTCTATGTTTGCGCATTATATGTTAGGCCCACAATGGGATTACGGATGAAGAGAACGCCCAGCTTATTATTTGCATATCCTTGACGGATGGTGAATTGTGCGGTCGAGACGGAGAATTGTGTGGAGTGGGACGGAAAGCTGTGTGGAATTTGAAAAATCATTCATTATTTGAGAAATTATGTATTGTTTACAACACATTATATGTGCTCCAAGTAGTTGTAACACATGAGCAAAAAATGCAGCGAGATGCTGTATTTTAACTTGATCATTATTTTATGTATCACGAATATATATTGCTAGCCATGGAATAAGAACCATACGGCTCAGTAGTTTCCTAGCGTCCGAGCGATGTTACTCTGTAACCCCGTAAATACTGATTTGTAGAAGAGGCTCAACTCGTCATCAAAAATGTGGCACTCGTCGGGTAGCAGTGATCAAAACGACTCTTTCGAGAGCATCCAGCCGTTCCTTAATTTGAGCGTTCAATGCTCTATATGGAGATAACAGCTCTGCTTTGAAATCCACAGAAATATCAAACACCAACAGAGAAGGTCAAACTGAAAGGTATCAATTTAAGATAATTGTAAAAAGTGGTAAATTAAGACAATGAAAACCCCTTTTGCCGGTAAGTATAATAAAAAATGGTTTATGTTACTGCTCAGCCCTGTTATTTTTTCAATAATAATTAATAATAACAATAACGGATAATTAAACATGCACGATTATCTGAAAATGCTTTTGAGGATGCGTGCATCATAAAATAATATTCAAATTAATCAATTGCATTCATCATTTAAAATAATTAAGCAATTGAGCTCCAACGCCATACCATCTGCCACCCGTCCAGGGCAACAACCGGTCAATGTTGTGAGTTGAAATTAGAGTAAATCTGGACGACAAGCAATGATGAACGGTGTGACCATTGCGGTATACGCTATCGGTCTCTCAGTGGTGGTATTTCTTGGCATCGTATCAAGATACTCACAGATGAGGAATACGTTCAACCTGGAATATGAACCATCTAACGAGGATGGACTATATGGACTTATCTATGACAACCCAGCCAGACAGAGACTCCGCGCTCAGCTGATGAACGAATCAGCGGCACTTCGTCCGCAAGAAATGTATGATCCAGACCCCATTTTAGAATCGATCGACGAACGATACACGAAGCGGAAGTTTGCGGAACTGGATGATATCGCTGAAGATGCGAACGGCCGTAAGCCGAGGCTTCCACAGTGCGTTTTGATCGGTGAGCGGAAGACAGGAACTACAGCATTGCTCCATTTCCTGATGAGACATCCGCAGATCAAAGCGGCGCAGAAAGAAGTCCACTTTTTTGATCGGCATGCAAACTACCGTGAAGGACTGCGGTGGTATGTAGACCGGATGCCACCGACAAATTCAACGGAAGTCACATTTGAAAAATCACCTCGCTACTTCCGGTCACCATGGGTACCACAACGGATGCACGAAATCATCCCCAACATAAAACTCATGCTGTCGGTCCGTGACCCAATCAAGCGAGCCGTATCCGACTTCCACTTCAGCATGGAGGCCAATTGGGAGAGTGGCTTTGACAAAACCCTGCACTCAACGTTTGATGGTTATGTCTTCCAAAACGGTGTCATCGACAAAGACTTTCCGCCTATCGCTCGCTCGATTTACGCTTTGAGCCTTCGAAACTGGCTGAAATACTTCGACCGTGATCAATTTTTCATATTCGATGGCGACTCCTTCGTTACAGAAAATCCAGCCATCCAATTGCAGAAGATTGAGCAGTTCATTGGTTTGGATTCTTATTTCACCATGGATATGTTTTTCCACAGTAAGACGCGTGGCTTTTGGTGTTTAAGGGACCCGGGATGTATATTCTTCGGTGGGAAACCACACACAGAACTAGAAGCAAGGACACAACGAAAGATTGAGAAGTTTTTCCATCCATATAACCAACAATTCTACAAAATGGTCGGACATGATTTTGGTTGGTCGTGATCGTTCGAGAACCCGTTTCACCTTGTGGAACAAGCTGGGTGTATAAATGGATTTTCCATATGTCACAATTCTTCTTTTAATATGGTATACAAAACAGTAATATACATGTATTGTATGCATAAGCTGTTTAGATATTAGGCTATAATTATTCCAAAAGAGTATTCCAGGAAATAGATTGATCGTGATTTGTACATGTGCTTGTAGACCCTAGTCTATATCACATAATTGGGTCGTATGCCACTATGCCAATACCATTGTTGTTCAACTATGAACTATTTTGCTTGTTTCTTTTTGCATAATGCGTTCCTGGCGTTATAGCCCCTGAGCTACCCGATTGTCACTGCGCCATTGAAATACATGCCATCTGAAATATGACTTTTGTTCCTTCTGTATAATTATAGCATCCATAACGTACAGGTAGTAAGTATAAACTGTAAGTGTAGTTCCACAAGATGAAGATTAACGGGGCATCATCCTGAATCCTCGATTACAGAACGGTCTTATTGGCTCCTTGGGCGAAATTTAACAATAACCAGTGCTCGCACTCAAGAACACTCAGCAGAACAAATTGTGCATCAATGAGTAAGAGATACGGTATAATGAATTTTCCCACTCTGTAAATATGGGGTAAACAGAATTGAAATCGCGAGAAAGAAAAAGAAAAAGAAAAAAAAAAAAATGCTCAAGAAAGTCAACATTTCTTAGTCTTAAGTAAGAAGAACTTACTGACGCTGCGGTCCAGCGGGGCTTTTGAGGCTCGCTCTGGCGACTGGTTCACTCGCGAACCCTGGTCAACCACTTTTAAACGATCTCACGCTCGATTGCCCAAGAATGAGAGCTACCCAGGATTCGCAAGAAAGCGTCGGCCAGAGCGCTTTTATGTGCGTTATGGCACTTACAACATGAAATATGATTCCTGATGCGTCGCCATGACAACGGAGCGCCTTTCGGATCTACTCTTTTATTCTCGGCTTTAAATTTACTGACTGTTCGTCACTCCCACTGATACTAGTCTAATCATCGACTAATGGCTGTAACTTTGCCTACATGAAACCGATAAGTTGACAATTTGTTGTTTTGACAAGCGACTCATTTTGCGGTGCGGCGTCACAATTTATTGTCCATAATGCACGTAATATTTTATTTATCAGTGTTATTTTGATCGCAGTGATTTTTCAAAGTTGAAAACTCGATCGCCACTAACTCATTGATTAGTAATGCTAGCGACTTGTAACTGGCATCAAATGATTCAGTGCATCAATATGTAAAATAAAGCTCAGACGTATTTTTGCTCCTAGATGCACCGTTCTTGCGTAATCTTGCGTAACAGTAATTATGACTTTTTCAAATGCAAATATCTCGGTTGTTAAACGGGTTGTGGCATTGAAATTTGCAGAGTATATTGCAAGTATAGTTATCTTATGTAATTATAAGTTTAAATGAGATTGCATCAAGGTCAAGGTCATTGTGGTAATTAAAGCATTTAATTAGATAAATTGATGATTATTTCGAATTTCGTAATTTGTGTAACTTTTCTGAGTTGCATACAACGTGTGTTGTCGAGTCTTAGAAGGAAATGTGATATTTCAGAATATTTGTGTGTTTTCGGTCAGAACACATATTAGGCAACACTTAGCCAATTTCATTGCTTCGGTATTCTGTTGAACAAAGTTTGGTACTGATTATGTTGAATTCGCTCATGTCTGTCAATTAGTAAGTTGCACTCATTAATGAAGCAAGTTATTTCGAATTAACACTGAAAGTTCGAAGGTCCTAGATGCACCGTTCTTGCGTAATCTTGCGTAACAGTAATTATGACTTTTTCAAATGCAAATATCTCGGTTGTTAAACGGGTTGTGACATTGAAATTTGCAGAGTATATTATATATAATGTTTATTAATCGAAATACATTCACGGGTGTGATACAAGCATTTCATTTAGGGGAAAAGAAAAGAAAAAAAAAAGAAAAAAGAAAAAAACAACAGAAAGAACAAAAGAATAATAAATTCAACAAGTAGAATTAAATAAATAGAAGAATATGTTAATTGCAACAAAGTTCCTCGAGAAACATAGTAAAATCGCAGGTTGTCCAACCGTTATTAATTAATCCGTTGCAATCTCGCAAACGGATTAAATCTCTGATGACGCCACCAAGACTTTGCATGGCGTCATCTACAAAAAATAGTTGCCGCGTTCTTGCGGTAAAATTATACTCGGGGATCCGATAAACAAGAAACATTGAAACTAAAAACAGATAGGCTTCCTGATAAAACAGAGGAAAGACAGGAACGAGTAAATATATTAACGCTTTTAACAATGCCCTGTAAAAACTTAGCAAATCGGTTCAAAATTTGATTAATGAAAGGAACATCTTGACAGATAATATGAATGAGATCACAATGAGTTCGTCTTAGAAGATTAAAAAGGCGGCGTAAACACTTTCGCCAACATAAATGTATCTTCTCGATATTTGAGCTATTTAAATGCCACAACTGGCAACCGTATAAAGGCATACAATATGTTTTAAAAAGACGATATTTGACCTCAATATCAACACAAGGAAATAATGTACATAATGAATTACAATGCATGACCATTTCACGAATACATTTTTTAACTCTAATGCAATCATAATTGATTCCAACTGAATTACCAAGGTGGATGGCATTATCTACCGAGTGGACAATCGCCCCCATGCATGAAATGGTAATAGGTATGTGCCCTTGTTTATTAAAAGCGACAACTTGACTTTTCGCACCATTAAACTTAATATCTAAATCCCTTGCCACGGTGTTGACCTCTTGCAACATAACTTGAAGAGCATGTTTTGTGGGAGCAAGCAAAGTGAGGTCATCAGCATAACTTATGGCACCGCTGTAATGACCGTTTAAATGACAACCGAGTCGTTTTTCTTTCAATTTTTTAAAGACGAAATCGACATAAACATTAAAAAGGGTCGGTGAAAGCACTCCCCCCTGCTTGACTCCGTTAGTGACTTCAAATGGTTCTGATGTATGGTCGGACCATTTAACGCGTACTTTCTGTTGAGTATAAGAAAAAGCAAGAAATCTACAGATCAACGGGCACATACCCTTGGCACTCAGGGCACGGAATAGCTTGACGTAGTTAACCCTATCGAAAGCTTGGGACGCGTCCAATAACATAATATATATTTCACCTCCATTAGAAGTATAATATTTTGACACTTCATCAATAACGAGAGTACATTGCACTGTCGAATGAGATTGCTTAAAACCAAATTTATATTGCTAATATTGCTAGTATAGCCATCTTTTGAAATTATAAGTTTAAATTGGGTTACACCAAGGTCAAGGTCACTGTGGTAATTAAAGCATTTAATTGCACAAATTGATGATTATTTCAAATTTTGGTAATTTTGTAACTTTTCTGAGTTGCATACAACGTGTGTTGTCGAGTCTTGGAAGGAAATGTGATAATTCAGAATATTTGTGTGTTTACGGTCGGAACACATATTAGGCATTACTTAGCCAATTTCATTGCTTCGGTATTCTGTTCAACAAAGTTTGGTACTGAATATTTTGAATTCGCTCATGTCTGTCAATTAGTAACTTGCACTTATTAATGAAGCAAGTTATTTCGGATTAACACTGAAAGTTTGAAGGTCAAAGATTAAAGGTCAAGGTCGCAGTGATTTTTCAAAGTTGAAAACGCGATCGCTAAAAACTCATTGACTATTAATGCTAACGACTTGTAACTGGCATCAAATGATTCAGTGCATCAATATGTAAAATAAAGCTCGGAAGTATTTCTGCTCCTAGATGCACCGTTCTTGCGTAATCTTGCGAAATAGCAATTTTGACTTTTTCAAATGCCGATATCTCTATGGTTATGTAAGTTGTGCACTTGAAATTCGCAGAGCATATGCCACGCAAACACCTCTTACGAAATCCTGATTTTAAATGAAGTTGCTTGAAGTTCAAGATCATTGTGGTCATTAAAGCATTTAATTGCAAAATTGATTATTATTTTGAATTTGTTTGATCATTAAACTTTTATTGCCATCAGATATAGCCAATTATGACGTTCTTTGACTGTCTGATGGTATACTGCAATGATAATTGGCATAGCCTATTTCAATATAATAAGTTCACTGCGCATAGCAAGTCTACTGGGCTTTTATATATATATATATATATATATATATATATATATATATATATATATATATATATATATATATATATATATATATATATATATATATATATATATATATATATATATATATATATATATATATATATATATATATATATATATATATATATATATATATTTATATATATATATATATATATATATATATATATATATATATATAT
>KB293746.1:261904-326131 GCA_000328365.1 Capitella teleta | reverse complement strand
ACTTCCAGTTTTAGCATACAAGTATAATCAGCAGAGATCTGAGATTCCCGCTGACGAATAGTCTAGGTGAACATGTACTCAGAAATGAAGATCATTGATACGAAGATCCTCCTCATCCTGGCCTATAGATTCTGAAATCAAGTGCACAGTCTCAAATATACGTGACCTCCTAATCTCAAATATTAGCTGCATGCTGATGACAAAAAAAGATATCTAAACGTCTCGGCGTGTTGTCCACCCTTTCTGCTGATCCTATTGAGATTCCAACCCCAGTCTAGCTGATTCAAGTGAAGAACTGCGCTGTGGCCCGTGTTGATCATCCCTGACCTGAATCTCTCCACCCTGGTGGCTTGTGGCTAACAAATTACAAATACTGTGATGAAAGCCTCAAGTGAAAATCTCGCACATTTCGATGAGCTTTATGTGAACTTTGTCAGAGACGGTGATTGTTCTCATATAATTGTGTTCTATCACGATTTTCACTCTCAAGTTTCTTGGAGAAGTATATGTATTATGCATTATTTAAATTTAGACCTGCAATTATTACTTCATTTCTTTAAATTTTTCACAAAGACAATTATTTCAACAAAAATTAATGTTATGGTATATTTCTCAGAAATGCGTAGCACCTTTGGAATGCATTTGAGATCTTTACCACAATATGTTGCTGCCGGAAAGCAAACTCACAATATTGTTTATAATGAAGGTTTATTGAGGTTTGCTTGAATACAAAATTGTCAATAAAGGTACATACATGTATGTATATAGAAAGATTCACTTACAATAGTGTCAGCCAAATACAACAATAATGTTCAGGAGTTATAAATGATGGTGTGCGAACAGTGTATTTCTCTCAAATGAATTCAAATATTAAATTATCTCAATAAAGCAAAGTGAATATTTCAAATGTGGATGTGCGTGCTTGTGATGTCATCTGACATGCGTGTATCGTTACGTCACTATATGACATGCACCAACATGATATGTTAAAGATCTCAAATTCATTAAAAGTAGTCTATCTATCCCATAGTCACTATGGGATAGATAGACTACTCTTGGCCCACTGTGTATACGGGTGGTAGTTTATTCAACCCGGTTTAATTGGAATTTGTTCTGTGGTGTGTGAGGGTGTGTGTGTTTTTTGTTTGTTTGTTTGTTTGGTTATTGTTTTCCATTTTGATTGTTCAGACAAAGAGGTACCACGGCCTAAATCGATGATTGTTAATAAAATAGTGGTGATATATTTAATTAATGCTGTAGTCTGAATTTCCACATGTGTGGTTATTTTTCAAACTGAAATTATTGACACACACACACACACACACACACACACACACCCTCCGATGGCGTTAGCACAAATTCAACCAAATGTCATAAAACGATCCTGATGCAATCCAGACACAGGGGGTCTTACCAGTGGGCGATGGATACATGGAATGCCTATGCAGCCTTCTAGACAGTATATAATAATATCAAGGGAAGTCACTGATTTCTCATCAGAACAATAACAAAGCCTCGGAACCTACATTCCCCTCACGGGAGAGAGCTGAGGCTTCGGATCTGGCAAGATTATGAATAAATGAACCTATAGACACCAAAAACTCCGCACGGCAGTGACTAATTAGTCATTAATTGCACAAAAATGCTTCCATTTCCAAAACGACTAACATCGCTGCAGCATTCGACCTTCACCTTAACAAGCCGCTCAGTGATTGATCAATAATAGTCCAGCTGAGAAATGCAATTGAAATTAATCAAAGCATTCACTCGATAGAGATCAGTCCAGCAGTACGATTCTATAAATTATTGGATGCATATAACAGTATTCAGATAATTTTATAGTTTGTAATACTGGTTATAAATTCTAAAGTTATTAGATAGATAACACAACATGTTGTGAGGTATATAAAACGATTCTAAACATATACACCAGAGGGCGCTGTGTGTGTCGTCTGCTAATTCCCGTCAAGTCAACTTACTTAAATGCAATGTGTCTTTTAACTGTAACTCCTTTTTCTAGCCTATTCCATGCTCAATTTGACTCTCAGAATAGCTTTTATTGTTCGAGAGACAATTACAGACAGGATGTTTCACTCTAAAGCCAATCTGTTAAATTAAGAATGTATCCTGAGCTCTACACTTTTGCAGCTCCATTCCGGTTTTAAGGATTTTATTTCGACATTTAGCGATCGTGAGTTCGCTGCGCGCTGAAAATTTGCTGCAGTCCGACAAAATGGATGCATCGTACCCGTTGCTAGTCGTTTTGCAACTGATTGGATTTTTGGCCAATTAATTAGGAATTAGGCGTTGCCGTACGAGATTATTGGTGTCAATCGTTTCATTTATTGGCGATCTTGCCAGATCCGAAGTTTCGGCTCCCTCTTTTAAAGAGAAAATTGCTTTCGAGGCAAGCGTCCCAAGATTGGCATGAATCAGTGACTTCCCTTGATATTATATATATAGACAGAAAGCATTCACTGCATTGAGTTTTGTCCACATCTGCTCGCTCACTGGTAAGACTCCCTGTGAACCCAGAGAATGAGAGATTAGAGAAAGTTTTGTGAGGAATTGATGACTTTTGTTGTCATAATTGTGGTAAGCAGAACCATGGAAGTTCAAGTTGTGTGTGTAGCAATAAAAAAAGGCAAGCGTTAGGTATAAATGTCACACAAGCTGAACATTTTCATGCTGTGAAATTTGGCTGTTCTCCAATACTTGTCAGAGGCACATTAGGGGTTTAGATCGGGGGAGGATGTCTCGAAATCAAATGATGATGGCGAGTTCTGGCCGCGTTCAATAGAATGGGCAGAACTGAACCAGAGATAAGGCAATCCTTCACTCTGCAAATGTAGAGCTTCTTGTATAAAAAAGGCTGAATTTTAGTGTGTGGCAGTGTAGTCGAATATGATGTATAACACTAACTGCCCAGTTTACTAGAGCTTATTTTTTCAAGTTGATTTTCTTTCCCCAGGATCCGCAGGACATAAGCAGCCAAGCGCACATTCTGCGTGAAGCATTCCTGGAACAATATGCTGGTATTTTTGCTCTCAGCTGTAAAATGCAAAAGGGATAAAATTTATCTATGTTTACAGACAGCATTGAGAAAGGCCTTTATGACCCCTGTGACCTGGAGAGGGTCCAAACGGAGAATGCGTACGTGCACTCATTCCTGCAGCACACACGCGGCAACCAAGAGAAAGCGGTCGCTATGATTGATTCCTCCTTGCGATGGAGGAAAGAACTCGAACTGAGCTGTGAGTTCTCTTTCAGATTTATATTTCATTCAGAAATGAAGATTCTTCCTTGCTCATAAAGTAATGTGTTTCTGTTTGTTTCTTTCTCCCAGCGCTGACGGAATCTTCATTTCCAAGAGAAGTTCATGAGATTGGAGCAATGTTTTACCGCAACGAAGATCGAAATGGGCGTAAAATCTGTGAGCTATGAGGGACCTCTGACTGCCTTAGCTCTTATTCCCATGTTGTGGTTGTTTTTCAGTATATTTCCGTGTTAGTAAAAGCAAAAAAGACCCTGACAAGCTACTAACGGTGAAAAAATATGTTGCTTGGTGGTTGGATAAGCATTTTTTGAAACATCCGGGAGTGAAGATTGTTCCTCTGTTTGATATGACAGACGCAGGAATTGGAAACATGGTACGTGTTGTGTTTCTTTTCATTTGCATCATTTTGTTTGGTTTTTCCATTTCACAGGATATTGAGCTGATTAAGTTCCAGATTGCCTGCTTTGCAAGTTACTACCCTGGATTATTAGGTTAGGTGCTTCTGCTTGTTTGCGCCTATGATATATCAGTTGACCATCCACCACCAAAGTGATGAGTCACAAGAAGAGGTTTTGCAATAACACTATGTAGCAGTGCTTCCTGAACATTTTGGTGAAAAATTTGTCAAAATATCTCAATTATATCCAAAGTTACAGCTATTTTGGTCACATGACCAGAAAGGAGAAATTTGCCACTGAAATCGACAAGAACTTTTAGTGGAAGTGTAGTTGCTATGGTGATGAGGGAGTTCCCAAAGAAGAAGAGAAATTATGCTCTGAGAAAATTCATCATTGATGATAGTTAAATGACAGTTATAGGCAACATTAGATGCACTTAAAAAAAAACAATAATCTCAAAATACACTCAATTGATAGTAAAACGTTTGACGTAAACAAATTATTCAATCTATTACTACTTTTGTGGAGGAGAGTTGTAAAAGGTTATATTATCTATGTTAAGGATATGTATTCCAATCAATATTTTTTCAGGACTTATTTTAGTGAGAAGCCTTGATTAATATTAATTGACAGTTATTATCATTATGGCATTTTGACACTAATTGACTTTTTGCTCATTCTA
This sequence comes from Capitella teleta, assembly GCA_000328365.1. NCBI lineage: Eukaryota > Metazoa > Annelida > Polychaeta > Capitellidae > Capitella > Capitella teleta. Next base: position 321,774 of record KB293746.1, on the reverse strand, counting down.
CAGATTATATGTTGATATATGAAATGCCCTGGGTATTGAATGGTGAGTCAATCTTAATTTATTAATTTCATCTAATTACATTTAAACTACTGTTTTCATTGTGTGTTATAAATACACCAATCACCGCTGTCATGCTGTTTAGTGTGCATGATAAAGACATAGTTTGGATCCAAGTTGAAATTATGTTGAATATATGTGAAAAAGTTTAATTTAGAAATATTTGAAATGAACAAGACTTCACTGAATTCTGCTCAGGTTTCATGAACTATTCTTAGACATCATCTCAGTGAATCATAAATTTCTTTTCAGCCATTTGGAAGTTGATCAGAAATGTTCTGAGTGCTGAGCAGCAGAAAGCCGTTCTGTTTGTGAAGAAAGCCGAGATCCAACAATACGTCGCTCCAGATCATTTGTTTGTTCACATGGGTGGAACGGTATGTTGCGTTTATCATTAGATTTGCAGTCTAATGTTGTGACAGTGTTTGGTTTTCTTTTTGCTATTCGATGTTGTATAACTTTGCACTTTTGATATTGTTTTTGCCATTTTTTTGTGAAGACTTAGGTTATTTTGCTTTTGCTAGAGTGGTTTTGTTTCTGGAATACATCAAAGAAGTTTTAAGATTTTCTGCATATTCATCTGATTATTATGCGCATCATGATTAGCTGCTGTCACGGTTGTTGAAACTGCTGTGCTGTTATTGATTTTGTCAAAACAGCGAAATATTTTTTTTTAAAATGATTGATGATTGTATTTTGCTCATGTTTACAGTCTGTGCAAATGGCTGATATAAGTCAAACAGCTGGAATTTCAATATGAGCTTGAATATAATAATTTTCTCACGAACTTGGATAATTAATAATCAAACTTGTAAAAGTCCATCTATATCAATAGAATAGCTGAACTATTTAATTTCAGTGCGTGTGGGTAATTTTCATTCTTTTGACGTTTCATCTATTATAATTCCCAAATTTTCCCTTCATTTTAACTGTAAATAATACTGACGATGAATTATTACAAAACTTAAAAAGCATAATTACATAAAACAGGGGCCCAAATGAGGCAATTTTAATGAGATGCGGCTGTGAAGTATCCAGGTCAGGATGCTGTTAGCTGCAGCTGTTGCATATTTATTGATTTTTCTGCCGCATTGAAACTGCAGATCCAACTTATTCACGTTATGTGCATTTGCGTCGTTCTTTTGCATTCCATATAGCGTGCTTTTATTCTGAAGAGGTAATTTGAAATTTTATTATAAATTTCTCATTATATTCAATGAAAATGCCTTTTTTTTTTTAATTATTCACTTTTGCATTTTCATAAATTGATTTTTTTTAATTTTCTTAATTTTCTCTGCTGGTGTTTGGTGGTTAATTTTTTCCACAAAATTTTTATTTAAAAAAGTACCTTTTAGAACCTGGGCACTCTTGCAAGTCTGATGCAGCTGTTAAGTTGAGCCTATTCAATCCTAGCATATACTTTGCATAGTCCTGGCATAGAACTACCCTAGAACTAGCCTAATCCTATCCTAGTCCAAGATTTTAAGTATTTGATACCATAATTATTTTATATGCATCAATTAATGATAGAGATTATTCTGACTTTTTATTATTATAGTTTATATCCAAACATAGAAATTAATTTCCATTATCCCCATGCCTGACCAGTTCAATTTAGGTCATGCATATGTAAAAGTAAAGTACATTATATATTTTATATTCTAGGTCAGACAATGTCGGTCCCTCTGCTTCACAATACTTACCCTGGTTGTTGGACCCATCAAAGTAACACAAACTAAATTCCCCGGGGAGCATATAAGCAAGGCGAGCTATGCGAAGGCGCGGTTTGCTTAATTAAGCACAAATATCCATCACAGTTCAACCAGGCACCACGTTTTGACACTATGCAATGTGTCATGCTGTGGTGAACATGAGTGTTTCCAGGCCGCAAAATTTGAGCCTCAGCAAGTTACCCGACCGGGAATCGAACCCACGCCCCTGTGCGCGCTGGGCGAACGGGCCACCACTCAGCCGTCCCGCCCCCGTTATGAATGAGGCATTGTGATCATTTAGTCATAGTTTTCCTCACTTTTATTCCTTTTGTCACCCATTTTCATCCCTTCACCAAACCTTTCACTCCATTCTTGCAATTTTGCTTTTTTTCTATATGTATCAAAATTTCCAACTGTTGTCATTATGGTTCTTATTATCTGATACATTATTCTCTTTCCTTAGGATACGTACACCTACACATATATGCCGTCCGAAGACTCGGGAATTGAGCTCCCAAGTGTAGATGGAGCAACATCAGACTCTGTCAACAATAACAGTCTCCTGCGCAAACGGGTAGGTCAAAGGTCAACACTTGCTCAGTATGCACCCATCGACCCCTGTATCCAGAGTCAATGGAACTTGGTGGGCTTGGGCGATAATTTGAAAATCTTTGCATGATAATTTTCATGAATTTATCGCGATAATTATCGCGAGAATGCTTCACCGGTAGTAAGTGGCTATATGATGCAAAGTACCAATGAAAAGTTATAATTGACAGATTGCTCTTGAGTCACCATCGGATGAAAATCATGAAATGCAGTTGAACAACTTAGATGAACCTTAGGCTTAGCACAAATACATGTATTGCATGAATACATGAATTTTGAACGAACTGGACGTTGCGTGATGGTTGAACTAAATTGTGATTGGTTGAAATCTGTGAATGTGGTAAGCGAAGGCTTTTGCCGTTCTGCGTGGGTCACAGCTCCTGGTGTAACTATTAACGCTTAATTAATGAACCATGATTCACATGGGATTCAACAGGGATTCACATGCGAGATCTGTGATCACACTCCGCAGTTTGAAGTCATGCTTGTAAGTTGCTGTTCGAGTGAATGGATCGATCCTAGTGCTCCTTTGTAGTGGGGCTGAGGTAAATTTCGATAAATCTTGAGTAGAGCTAAATGAAAGCAATTTAAACACAGTTAATTGTGATTTTCATATTGATAAGTTGCCTATGAAGAGAGCTTTTCTGGTGACAATGGTTTGGATTGGGGTCTGTAAAAACAAGTGTTTTGCGTATGTTCACTGTGATGCACATATCTGGTGAAATTTTCCCTCTCATTGCTATCTGTTGGCTCCTCATCAAGAAGCAAGCATTTCTTCACTATGCTCTAATGTTGCCATGACAACCAGAATATTGCAGTTCAAATGAAATAAATGTCTCATGAAAAGACAGAAATGACTTCAGGAAATTCTGAAGGCGACAGTCGCCAGAGTGTGAGTTATAAGGGAAACATTTCAAACTTTTTATTCCATACTCTTTTGAGCTTCATACACTTAATAACTTTATCAGTTTTGGCCGTTTTGGGAGATTACAGCTGTGGGAATGTGTATTAAACTCGACCATGTTTTACTGTATTCCCCAGTTTATTAGTCTATTTTCTTTTCAACTTTTTCATTTGTTGACAATAAAAATTTTTATGAACAAGGTCTCCATTTTTAGGTGACCTTTGCGGAAAAGGATGAAACGAACATTTTCACAAGTTTTGAGGAAGATCAGAGAGAATCATCGCCAATACTGGTCAGTATATCTGGCCTACAGTATATATGGGATTGTGTGTCCAAAACGACCACCCAGGCATTAGTTATTTGAATGATCTTCATTAGCTATTCTTACTTAGCTGCTTATCATTTATATCTTTTTACCAATGAGCAGGGCCTTCCGCAGGCCGTTTTAGCATAGCGGGGCCACAAGTGTGAATTGCCTGACACCTCTTGAAGCGCAAGCGTGAAATGCCACTGCAAGCCTACGATCTGCAAGGAGAGCGGCGGGAAATTCTTCGTGCATGCTTGAAGCTCGCGAAAATTTGCCGATTATTCCCCATGTTAACAGACAGCGGCTGTGCAAAGCTGCTTCTCGGAGTAGTCTGCGCATGTAGGCCATCGCTCCACTTACTTGCGGCCAATCAGAACACTGTAAACCGTGTCAATGGCATATATTACGTTTGCCGCTTGCGTCTGAACTTAGCTGAGTGTTTATGCAAATGGTTTCGCTTTAGAGCATTTTTGCGGAGTTCGTTTTTCAATGATCATTGATGATGTCGGGCACAAAACGATGCGCTAAATCCTTGCGAAGACGGCAACTTCTTGACGAACAATTACCAGATTTTTTGAGAAACGGGGACAGGTTGAGTCACTTGAAACGACGATAGTTATTGGCTTGACACCGGCAACTGTCTCTTATATATAGTTAATTACCTGCATATGGTCATGTGCTTTTTTTTTTTCTCTTGTCTTGTTTCCCGCCCCCCTAGTGTGTGTATTGCAAGAGCAATACTTACCTCATTCACTGATCTCTCAAACTGTGCCAGACATCTGCTGATTTATTTTATTTTATTATTTGAATTTATTTCCCTGGACCTGGCTATGTTGGTCACTCACTGGTCATATTGTGTTATATGCAGTTTACTTTTTTTTCCTAGTGTATATAAGTGCAATACTTACTTAATTCATTGATCTTCCAAACCTCTAATGATTTTGTTTTTCTAGATCTTGCAATGCTGGTCACTCTAGTCTCTTGTGCATTTTATTTTAATACTAAAAAAAAAAAAAAAAAAAAAATTTCTACATTTGTCCTTTATGTCTCCATTGTCTACCTACCTGATATGGCTGAGGCAGGATTAACATTTTGTGCACACAATCTCTCTTGCATTTTTATCATTCCAATATATCAAAGAATACATTAATACTCAATGTTTTACAATATTAGTTGCATAAATTCATCATTAATTATTTTTGGTGGGATTTGTGTCGCGTTATCCCTTTGTCCCGCTTAGCTTCCGATGTGCCACCACAAGCCTGACAAAAATCCTGCGGAAGGCCCTGCCAATGAGTGTGGAATGGTATTTGATGTGCACTTGCTAGAAATGAGGCTGTCTGAGTATATTTGCTCTGTAATGAAGGTGAAATTGCGCTCATCGTTGTTTGTGCGGATACGGAATTGTTTATGAAGATATGCCTATCTCTGTTTGACCGGATTCATATTTGTAGTAAAGTTAATTGCATTGAGAATGTAATAATGAGAGATGCTTTATATTGGCATCAACGAATATCCGCTGCTTGAAACTTTTTAAGTTTTTCAAATATTCCAAGTTATTATTTGTCCATCACTGCGCATAATGAGCGTATTATTTACAGAGGGGCAGTAATGATGTTTTCCATGGACTGTTTGCCAGCATATGGTAAGCCAACATCTCCTCCTTTCCCCAATTTCATCTCCTCTTTGACAGTCCGGCTGAGCAGCTCGTGTTTCCGGTCGGGGGAGGTGACGCGGGGGATTCGCAAACCCTAATAAGCATCAGCAACATTCACCAGACACCCATCGCGTTCAAGGTGAAGACCACTTCACCGAACGGATATCGCGTGCGTCCAAGCGTTGCGGTCATCCAACCGGGTTCTTCAGTTGAGGTCAACGTCTCTTTGCAGTCAGGTTGGTTGCTTCTGATTGCTGTTTTGTGAAGCGATTTTATAAGAAGAGAGGTGCAGGCAATAATTAATCTAATTGCTCCCAGAACAGTTAATCATTCATTCTTCCCCTTGACCTCTCACGTGACATAATGATTTTTTCGCAGATCACAAGCAGCACGTTCGCAGGGATAAGTTCATGGTGATGATCTTGGCTGTGGGGGACAATGTGAAGAACAGCGCTCAGATCCAGGACGTCTGGAGAGCACCCCGCAACCCTGGATCCTACATGGAGCACAGGTGGGCACAGTGGCACTGTGGTTCTCTGGGTTTCATCGTTTTGCCTCATCAGGTTGTGGTGCACTGTGTCGGAGTCACTGCCAGAGAAATCGGCAGATGAAGTCAAACAGACAATCAACAAAATGTCAGCTCAGGTACGTGCAATTCTGTGCTCCATGCCTTGCTTGTTTCATGCACGGAGTTTTTTGTTTTACTTTTCTACCTGCAGTGCATACGAGCAGAGGTTGGATGATATTTAATTGCATAATTCAATTTCCATTTCTGTTTCGTTGAAAATTTGAACTTCTTTATTTGTTGACGTCAATGGGTCCCCCGATAATTTGTCCAGCAGGCAACTCTAAAATTCAATGAAAAATATAGTCTCAGGACCTGTTGACAGCAGATAACATTTTTTTTGTTTACTGTTTATTCTTACCTCAGAGGTTGTTTCATCCTGAGCACTTAATAACGCCATTTTATTCTTCTTCAGGTTTCGCAGCTGGTCGAGTGCAACCGCACTCTCAGCCGCCGACTCTCGTGCCTCCTTGCTCTTCAATTCCTCTTAGCTGTTTTATTTGTCGCTGTGATTGCAGTGGCTCTTTTTCTTCATAGTGTTCCTTCTCTTCCTACGTCATCTCCTTTCTTTCAATCGGACGGTTCGTCTCAAAGTTCTCCCTCGCGTGTTCAAAACAGTCTCTGAATGTCGATGGATTTAGACATTGATTTGTAGCTAGTAAATGTTGGTTCAAAAGCATTCCCACCTTAATCCATCCTAATCAAAATCAATGCAATTAATCTGGTTTTGTTGTCATAGTAAAATCCAAGTTATATTGAAGGCAGTCAAGTCAGGCTGATTATGTTTTGCTAAAGAAACTAAAATGGCCAAATTTTGAGGTTTTGACTGTATACAAATCTGGGCTTTTTCTTCAAAATGTGAGTATAATCGTATTATCAATATTTTATATGGTTCTGTGCAATGTCTAAATGAGTATTATGTTCGTTATATGTGTGATATCTATTCTGTATTATTGATATGTAAAATAAATTACTGATTTATCATTATATTACAAATTTTATTTATTCTGCACTTCTTCTGAAAATGATTTTTTTTGTGATGGCGTGATTCCTGGTTATATAATTTTACCAAAAGTTATACAGAATATACGCCTCGATCTGTACTTTAATGACACTATTATAAAATCAATCCTGGGTGTTTTTTTTTTTTTTGTGATCGTGAACGCGGTTTCTTTTACGCCTTTGGAAACCTGCCAAATGTTATTTTTTCTAAATCTTTCTCATTCATGAAGGCCGTCTACTTCAATTGGATGATGCTCCTTTTTGGTTAAGAGTATCTTTATTGCAAATAATAGGTCACGCTCTACTGGATAGAAAAATATTACTTACCAAGGTTGAATTTTTTTAAGGCATAATTCTCAACCAATTTGTTTCGAATTATTCCACAGTGATCTGATATTTTAGGTGATTTCGCTGCAGTTGCTGGAATTTCCCTTCAAGAGAGTTGTAGGTGTGAGGAGTTCATGTATAGAAGATTCGACTGTATTAAGATTTATTTACACTCGCATCTAAAATGTATCCTTATTTCATGAGCGACTTCAGGACATTCAAGTGTACGTGACTTGAGCCTTTGTGGACGTTTGTGATTCGCGTCGTGAAGCAAAAGATAGAACTATTAAACATCCAGAAGTTGTGTTGCAGTCGCTGGCATGGATAACACTATGTTTGTGATCACTGTGTTTGCAAGCATTTGGTTGCTATGGCTACCGCAGCTAGTGACGTCATACCCCGCAACGCACGGATCAAACTTTTACTGGTTGTCAACTGATAAACGCAATTTCACTGAAGCCGAGGAATTCTGTGTGAAAATCGGTGGCCATTTACTTTGGATCGAAGACAACGATGAACAGATGTGGCTTTCCTCTGTGCTCGCTCTGTATGAGACAACTCTCTATTGGTTGACCGGAATGGTGGACCTGACTGCCGAAGGCGGCCAACACAATTTGAGCTGGACTTCGGGGGCGGACGTGACTTTCACGAACCTCGCTGATCGTGAGCCTTCCAATGGTCAGGAACAATGTGTGACCATGGAAAAACCAATGGCGTTTAAATGGGCAGATGTCTTCTGCAACCGCAAAGAAGCGTTCATTTGCAAAGCGAATATTTCGACGCTATCACACAGAATGAAAGTGTATGGTCATAGAAAATACATTTTGGCAGAAGCTGAGTTGGATTTCGTTAATGCTCACAGCTACTGCCGTGCTCTCGAAGCGGACCTTGTTCAGATCACAGACGCCGACGAACTCAATTGGTTAGTTGGTCAAATGCCATTTGGGAGTCAGTGGTACACCGGATTATACAGGGTAGTTTATGATGGAGACAGTACCAGTTTTTGGACAACTGGGGCAAAAGTAACCGCCATGAGTGACCAGGTTCCTACGGGTGGCCGTTGCATGGTGGTCAATTCTTCTGGCTCGATGAATTGGTCTGATTGCATTCAAAAGGAAATGTTCATCTGTAAATTAGAATCATGGTCGTCGCGACAAAACTCGTATGGGTATTGGTTTGACCAGGAGCTCAGAACGGCTGCGGACGGGCAGAGGTTTTGTGAAGGTCTTGGAGGTGACCTCGCCTGGATTTCCAGTAGCGTCGAAAACAATCGTCTTGGAGTATACATGGCATCACACCATCCTTCTGTTTCGTCATGGTTGCTTGGATACCGTGGACAACGGGATACCACTTGTTGGCATGGTAACTTTACTTGTGGGTACCAGAATTTTCGTCGGCAAATATCTCAAGATGCCAGCAACTTGTGTGTTTCGATGTCAACCAGGAAGTTCTTTCAATGGGAGCAAACGTCTTGCGCTGACAAGGCGCCGACGGCGTGTAAAATCCAAAACGAGTTTGAAAAATCTTACCGCAAAGGAATATATCTGTATTTGTTCTCAACTACAAAGCTGAATTACACTCAAGCCGCAATGTACTGTCGTCAATTTGGTGGAAATCTTGTGTGGATTGACAACCAAGTGGAAGAACTTTGGATTCGCCGAGTGCTTGAGGCCCACTTTAGTGACATCGCATATTGGTTCATTGGTTTGTATGACCATGTGGGGAACAACAATGATGCTGATTACCGCTGGATTGGAGGTCAGAAGAGGAAATTTACGAACTTTGCAGCGCGCGAACCAAGGGCTCCCCATGAAAAATGTATTACAATGGAGCGCCCTCTGGCGTACAAGTGGGCTGATGTAAACTGCACCCGCAAAGAAGCTTTCGTCTGCAAGATTATCTCAAAAGCCGGACGCACTCTACATCGGAATTTACTCTAGGACAGCTGTTAATTGAACTTGAAGGACCTCTTTGTTTTTCATGAACTAATTTTGTTTTTCTATTTATAACATAATCTTTAATCCCTTAATGAATGCTAGCTACTCGCTGAATACAATGCAGTTTCGCAATTGATCGATGCCAAATCATTTATAACCATATAATTATTCGACCCCTCTGATAAGATACATGAGTTGCAACAAAACAACAAAGAGAAGGAAATAGCAAAAGGGGAAATGAAGGCAAAGACAAGGAGAGGGTTGGAAGCAATTGGAAAGAGGAGAGATGGAAAGACAGAAGCACATCGAGAATTCATGTTCTGTTCGAATATGCATACATGTTGAATGTGTTTATATTTGTTTCGTTTGCTCAGCCGTCAAACGTGGGTGTCCTCATCTCTCAGTGAGCTCAAATACTTGCATGCTGTAATTAAGCCCCTTTGTAATTATTTGATCGCAAATATACAAAAGAAATGTTTTCTTTATGCATTATGCGAAATAAACAAAAACTATAAAAAGTTTTGTCTAAAAAATAGGTTTTCAGTTTCTTCATAAACGAGTCCTGTGATTATATATTGCAACAATCAGTGGCTTTCGTTTGACATAGTTTTAGGTCTACACTATTTTTTGTATTCGTGTAATAATGATAATAGTTTTAATTTATTCATTTCTAAAGTGCAAAATGCAACACATTGCTTATGCATAGGAAGAAAAGATAGGAAGAAATGTGACCGAAGTATTATCATAAATTCATAATATTATGCTTGTCAATCAAGCATGCAAGTGAAGGTCAGGGTCAGGTCAGGTCACAATATTATAGTCCTTTTGTATCAGGACTTGTCTTCAGATTGGAAACGTAGCGATGTGGCGTCAAGGAAGTCCAGCTTTCTCCAGAATGTCCTTCAGCTGGGTCCACATGGTCCGGACCAAATGAGAAAAAATTCACAAAAGAACGTTATGATTTATGAGCGTAGTTTGACAGTGTGTTTTGATTTCCTTGATCGAAGTCGATGCCTTCAAATAACAGAGTTCTGATGTGACACAGACAAAAGGTCTCTGCTCAGTGATGCGATGTGTGACGTTAGCTATTACTTTGTGTAAATATTTTATGTTGGAGACTGACTTGAATTGTTCTATACGGGCATTACTTAATCACTCAAGTCTTAGAGACAGTCGAAGGACGGCTTCCACCCGAATTACATGCATAAGAACACGCTATATGTGGAAAAATTACACTCTATCAATTGTAGTATTCAATAGTAGTCACTCCCAGCAACCATTGTTTGAATAGTTATATGCATTATGCTATTAATGAGAATATACATTCATGTACTGTTGTCAGTGCTGTACGCTATGTTATATAATTTGATAATGTTAGAAAATGTACAAAGCATAACTATTACAAAGAGGCACGTATGATAAACCATGATTGCTCAGTCCTTATCAACTTAATAATTATGTGGATGGCTGTATGTTTTGAGGTTTTTAAATAACCAATGGCTTTAACCGTTTAATTAAGGTACTTTTGTGGTGTACTTTTTGTGCATTTTTTTTTTTCCATTTTGCTTCTTAAATTCATACACTATTGTAAGATGATTTACAAATAAATATATAATTACACTGAACAGCAATTGAAACGCAGCGTACCATACACCAGAAACGCCTCAGATGGGATCAGTCGAATACATTGTGAGAGCCTGTTCATTTCTGAAAGTTTATTTAAATTACGTCTTGGGTGCTCATGGCACCGGGGCTACACAATGTACATATTCACATATGCTAGTACTTGCGCTGTGGATCATCACGATAACTTGAACACGTCGCATTATGATTCATGCATTATATCCCCCTCTTCTAAAAGGACCAACTCATTTTATGACTGTCGCATTCACAAATAAGTCAATAGAATCGTTACTAACGATTTATCATTATTAGTAGTAGTACATGTAATAACAAATTTATGATAGAATTTTATTATTATGTAGTTGTGTACTGTCTCAGAAATTGGACCTATAATGTAAAATTGCTTCTCTAAGCCAAAATGAGTGTCATGAGAAATTGAGAACTACTTAACTTTCTTCCTGACTTTGGATGTTTTGAAATTCACGTCTATTTGCTCAGTTCCATTTCGAGCAGGGTCATTATGTACGGCAGCAAATATACGAAGACAAACAAATTAAGAAGCACAAAAGACTTTCATACGATTTATTCAATGTTTCCACATTCACACTATTGAACAATTAATAATATATACACGAATGGTGCAACGCTATTTACAATAATATGTATCCATACATTGATATGACTCAATGATAACATTCACAAATCATATACTATAACAATCGTATGTAACGTTTAAACACCCTTTAATAATTATTATAGTACAACGATAGATAAATCATATAATCATTGTCAATTTGTCAATTTTTCATACATATTGACATATCTAAAACAGTACAGGGACACTTCAGTAAGTTTAGTTGAATCTATCTACATGATACACATCACTATAGTATTATAACTAATATTACTACAGCTTTACTTGGTTGAAACGGTAATAAAATGGTTCAGCGAATCTTTTCTAAATAAGAATCAAATGACAGTAAAAAGAAAATATAAGGTATATTACTTTATAATATATAAACTAAATGCTGTAGAAAAGATTATATTAACTCTAGTCTTCATATCAAACTATCTCCATATATATATGATATTCTGACAAATTGAAGCACACCTTATATTCAAAGTACCATTCCAACATTGTTAAAGAGGTTAACATCAAAATAGTGCATGCTGAATAAGAATTAACATTGTATCGGAGTACGTAGCCTGAGCGAATCTGTAACCATAGCGATGTATACAATTAAACCCGTAAGGGTCAAGGCTCACTATTGTTTTCACTTCTCTTTCGTTGTTGATTCATGGTGCTTCGCCGATAGACGGACGACCGGAGAGGTATTCGCCCTGGCTCCAGCGAACCAGCTTGGCTCTCAAAATCTGGCTTTTTCTATAAAATATAAACGTGATAAAACAGGGCGTTTTACAGATATTATTATAATAGAGCGAACAGATTGAGAAGCGAACAAATAATCTGTAGAAGATACTTGTTGGATTTGGCTGCATTATTTTTGTCATGGAATATTGCGGTCGTCAAATTTATGTTACAATGAAATGTAGTTTGTACATAATAATTATATGACTAAGAAAATTACGAATTAAATACTTCGGCATCGCGGAGGTTCAGTGGAAAAGACTTGACCAATCCAGAGTTTGCAACACACACCCATAGTTGTCGGAGGCTAGTTTCTGGAGATCATTTTCAAATGCATTATTCGTGATATTGAATAATACATGTAACTTCCTCAGACTGACAATAGTTCACAAACTCAGATAGCGTGATCAGATGATGTTGGTGAATGCATTCCAACTCTCGTCGTTTGAGAACCAGAAAAAAAAAAAATAAGCCAACCACAATATTACACCATAAAAATGAATTATGTATGCTTAACTCGCTCGAAGTGTAATTGTGCACTTGTATTTACAGACTGATATCTGCGTCGATCTGAAGTAGTACTTTTGGCGTATCGCACGCATCGATGGGTAAATATATCCATTGCAAATATTTGCCAGCAATTAAGGGCACACCAGTCAGCATACAGCTCTCACACACCAGCAAGAATATTTCCGGACTAATGTAACTCCAATTGATTGAAAATCATAAATGTTTGATCCTTCAACACTCAATTGTCATTTTGGGTTTGATTGTGTATAGGTGAAGAAGCATTAATTTAAATATGCGCTAAAGGGGAAACAAGTTCGGACACAGTTACGTAACAATAAGCGTAAACTTGCATGACGGATGCATTAGGCATGATAGGGCTTTACGGCTCCACCCAACCCATTCGGGTGATATGGGCGCCAGAACAGAAGCCCAGGACCGGGTTATTTTTCCCTACTCTTATAAATCCAAAGGGCGCATAATACATTACCTCAGGTCAATGTGCATGACTGTGCATTTGCGTGGGAGGGATTCATTTACTTTGCTATTGACAAATTGCAATGGAATCAAGGTTGATTGTGCGCTTAAGTATTATATTATTAGGTAGAAACAAGAAAAAGAAAAAAAAAAAAAAAAAAAAAAAAAAGAGAAAAAAAGAAGAGAGGAATAGCTGGACAAAATTAAATCAAGGTTGGAAAAATACGATTACAGGAATCCTATATTTACTTCGTTCCTCGGTAGTTAATTTAGCTGTACATCAAGAAAATATTTGCCAATTTACTAATTCCCATCATTGGGTAGTCCTTAAATTGTCAAGTGCAATTTTGCGAAATGTTTTCAGCCATGTGAATCACAGAGAATCAATAATGTCTTTTATTTTGTAATCCGCTCTAATTTTATGGCTTTGATTTCTCTTTTCAAAGATTTCACGTCGGATTTTAATTGGTGTTACGTCAAAATAATTAGTGGATTTTTGTTTTCATGTAGAGCTTTGTTAACTGGTCATATGAACGTTTTCTGGCTGATGTTATTTATACTAAGGCTCAACAGGGAAATTATGTTGCACCAACTAATACAAAAACAATTGATTGAATCGTTAGGAATTCAATCTGTGCATAGCCAACAAAAACATCTAACAGGATGAATTAAACGAAAGTCTTAATTATGATCGCAATCAAATAACATGCTATGCTTATACAGAGTATGAAATAAATACTTAACAATTAGAACAACATAATGGACGATATGTCAGCAACTTAAAAACACAAGAGATCAGAGGTACTAGTAGCCAATCAGCAGGAGTTTGAGTGAACACGTGGTTTTCCGGACGTTTCCTATGAATCACGCGAAGTTGTGATCAATCGAAATGTTCGAAACATCAAAATTTCAAATTGCAGTAAAAGAATTGCGGTCAATGTCATGTTTCTTATCCTTGACCAGAGGGTATCCATTGTCCAGTTCTGTCTCATCGTAACGTCCTTTCTTCTGAGATAACAAAGAAAAGTATAAGATATAAGAGATAAGAAAAGCACGATCATTCAAACGAAAAGTGTAAAAGACAAACTTGGGATGCAATTTATGCGTCAAATTGACCGGAAGTGTATCATAATTTGTAGATTATAAAATTATAAACTAACCAAATAATGCACTTAATGCGACACTAATTAGCATTAATTCAGAATTCATCCGAATTCATTATTGAATTCAAGAGAATTGTATCTATCTGCCATAAATAAAATGACACATGAAATTGCATCACCAGAAATGGAATAAAGGACTTAATAACAGTGAACACCATCAATACTGAGCACACTCAGTTAATCCCACCTTTGATGCCGGTTTCGACTTAATCCACGCGTACTCCATGACGCTCACGACCAGTGCCAACGCCGCCCCGCACGCCAAAACGAGGAAGACGCCGGCCACGTTGTGGATGTTCAGCTCCTTCGTTCTGGACGTTGACGTCTCGCGGAATTCCCCGCACTCCCCGCCTGCCCACCATCTATAATGATGCAACGTAATTATGGGTGACATTATAGGGGGACTGATACAAGTGTTATCGTCATCTGACGCTCCGTTGACCAATCAGAAAACAATTGTCATTTCAATTATAAACAGTGGTAACCATATAGCAAGTAAAATATATTTGAAATAGCTCTTACATTCTCAATACATAGCAATAAAATCATTATAATAATTATGAGGTTGTTGAAATAGCAATTTCATTGAAAGCATATCATAGCATATGCCATTGTTTCATCAAACAAGCTCGACGGTTTAACGCCCTTCAATGCTCCATGCTGGCTTAGTATTTAACTATTTATGCAAATACATGTAACTCCGAGCGATGGAGAGGTGAGCGAACTGAACAATTGCTGATTCACCAAAGTAGCCAATCCATCAGAAGCACCTGGCATGATTAGTTCCTCCTTTTGGTGCCAGGCAGAGGTGTCATAACAACATCACGATGCCAACCAAGGACACAATTAGCTATCTTGGACTTCAGCAACGCTTTCGATTGAGTGAAAAACGCTAATAAATATTGCTGCTTGGCCTGAAACTCTGGTAGATCAGCGCAGCGGAAGGCCAATTATTGGAATTTATTTATCCAACGTGGAGTGGATAATGGGATGCCACTGGAGAGTTCCGGCCCAGGGTCAAGATGGGACCCTTCGGGAAACGGGAACGTTCTATAAACATGGCGTGGACAGATTAATCTCGATCCTTTGATGTTCCCTCTTCAAGTTGAGCGGCTAAAGGAACCTACATGCATTCCGGATTTTCACTCGCGTTCCATGGCGATAATTACAGCTAATGAGTAGTTAATGAAATAATTAACCCATAATTATGAGCATTGCAAGCTCAATCATCTATAATTATCAATGATTATTTAGCAAACTACAATTTGATAAATATTAATTTGTTCTTCAATCTCACGTTTTTATTTTTTATTTCTGTCTAAATGACACTGTTAAGAAGTTTAATTTTAATTGGCTCAACCCGGTTCTATCATAAAGCCCCGATAATGCCCTTTCGGGTTGAATATTCAAACGATCTATCAGTGACCGTAGTAGATCCATACCTGGATTCCAGATCTTGCATAACTCCATCTTCACTGAGGCTGAGAATTGCCATGGTGATTTCATCCCTGTATGCCGCTCCCAAGGGAACGCCGATGCCGTATCCCTTCTCGTCAAATGGCTCACCCACCGTCATCGTATCACACTCACGTAGAGAGATGTACTTGTTGATAGGAGCGTCCCAGATGAACGCGTAGTCTCCTGCTTGCACCTTCTCCAGTCCAACAGAAGTGTTATCCACCATTGAATCTGGGTTAATGTTGTTCATGAAAGTCCACATCTTCTGGAAGATCTCCAGCTTGGATCCCCTGAACATGGAACTAGCGTAAGTGTTCTTAACTGTTCCATACTTGATCTTCGTCTGGGCGGCTAAGTCGGCAATGGATTTGATTGGCGTCTCAATCTTGGTGACGGTTAAGAAAGCCGCTAGGTTAGCTGTATAAGAGGACACGAGGATCAGCGCAAAGAACCACCAAGAGCCGGTTAGGAGGCGCCCGGAGAGTGTCCTTGGCACCATTTCAGTACCGGCCCCAACCAACGACCCATAAATGAACCAGAGACTTTCAGAGAAATTAAATCGGCCGAGTTGGTACTCCTTGCTATTTGGGCTGATTCTGTCCATCAGGAAAAGCATGAGCCCGACAACAGCGAGGCTGGATGTGATCAGGATCCAGACGGTGGGCGAGAGAGGCCAGAGGAACTGGAAGATAGAACTCTTTTCTTTGGGTTTCTTCATGAGGAGACTGAACATCTTTTGTTTGTAAGGTTTTGCAAAGTCCACAGCTTCTTCTCTTTCCGATGTGATTGAAATGGCGCCGAGACACATGGACGCATTCTGCAAAAAGAACTCTTTGGTCCTGGTGCAGTGTACTTTGATGGCTACTCACTCCCACGATGAGTTCTTTGATCATTCCGTTCCACTCCCCATCATCCCCTTTGGATCCATATTTCCCATCCGGGGATTCATACAGCTCGTACCTCCCCTGGAATTTCAGTTCGATGGCTATCTTCTCTATCAGATCTACAAGGTAGCCCTCAAAACGGTTGTTGCCCGTGCATGGACTGTCCCCACAGTCAGTTCTGTACATCACAAATGGAGGGTCCTGAAACGCCATAAGGTTAGTAGATCATAAAACGGGTGCGCTTTATATGAATCGCGGTTTTCTGCATGTTTATTGGGGCTCACCAGCATGGTCACAATTCGGATAATCCCATGTCCGAGCAGAGCATGCGGACTTGTTTCTGCCTGTTCCTTTGACCATTTGGAGATGTGCATTTGGTCTTCTGCCGACGAGTCACTCCACTCTCCAATCTGATAACCACCCATTATCCATTCAACAGTTCAATCAACCAATTGTTTACCTTCTCAATGCCATTTTCCATCAGCGACATAACTGCTAGCTCATTGTGCGCACGATAACTGGAAGAGTTGAATTCGATATTTCCTGTGCTTCCTTTGAGGGAAACCTGTTCATTATGAATAACGTTTTCCAAGTTAGCAAATGGGTGAAAATAACTCCATCACTTACATTTCGGATGTGCTTGATCAGTTTTGGTCCAGGAATAACGTGATCAAAAGTGCAAAATGGCGGACAGCTGGTTGAATTGACAGATTTGACGTATGACGTCATGGCTGTTGTCATTAGCAACAGGGTATCATAGGAGACTGCTCGCTGCAGGCTTTGTCGACCAAGGAATGAGTATGAATCGTTAGTGGATTGGTAGACTTGGAAAGTCGTCATGTTGACCAATGTGAACTTGTACGGATTGTAGTCAATCATATGGGGATCCTGCAATGGATAATTATTGTTAAACCAATCCTTCCGTGGGGTAATTATTCGCACTCTGGTCATTTGCATGGGTAGCTGAGGAGATGACAATATATCTATACAGAATTATGACTGCCCCAACTGGCTGCACGCGTAAACAAGCCCATGTCCATGACAAATTGGGTTTGAACCTTTTTACACGCATCAACATTCCCAGACATAAGCGATAAGCCTGCTGCTCAGTGGTGCGATTCATTCAGTTGGCAATCCAACGCCAGAAACACATAATTAATTAATTGTGTGTGTCACATCGTCATTAAGTAGACCTTCAATGGCAACGATATTTCGATTTGAAGCGCGAGATGTAGTGGAAAAAAAAAGTTACTAGTGAGTGACTCTCACTTACATTTCGCCATGGTTACGTGGCACGTCAGTTCATCGCTGATTGGATGGACAACATGGGTCGCAATATTGACCTGTATTCAGATTGATGCAATCACGCGACCTAGTGGTATGACGCAATGGGCATGCGCGCAACAGTATAATTGGACGATGCACTGAGTTCCACAGCCACACCAACCGAGAACCCAGAGTGCGGTTTATATGATTATAGGCAGCGGATGGGTCGACACCATGTTTACTCACCAAACTGAGCACAAGCCACGTATAGGTCCGAGATAACATGCTCAGTCTCAATGCCTGCAAATACGAAACGGTCATTACACTTAATTCAATGTTGATAATAATAATTATATAATAATAATAATAATGACATATAGGTCTGGCTGGGTAGGTGCAACAAACGAAAGCAGCAAAAGGGAGTGCTGAAGGCTGTGTTGTATCATAAGCTAATGAATTTACTCGCTTGGTACCTGTGAGCTGTTTATGTCTAAGTGTGATTGCATAATAGGAATATCTCATTCCATTTCTTTTTATTTATTACATTTAAAAATGCATTTTCAGCAATACCAAAAGAACATTCAAATGCACCTTGACACAGAAGGTTGATTAGCAAGATGAAAACAAACTTAGTTGAGTCGGTGTTACTTTCCACAGTGATAACAATGGTCACTCACTGTGTCGAGAATAGTTTCGACGAGATGCGGTTCGCAGTGAACAATGATTTGTCGCATGCTGTTCTGTCTAATCACGAGCAGATGATCTCTGATCTCATCAAAGGAAGAATTTTCATCCAATCTCCAGGCGCTCAGTTGGGTGTTTGGCTTCTCCATTAATCTTCCAATCAGGTGCAATCCTGTGATCATTAATAAGTATTTATATCATCACAGCAGAACAAATGTGCAATGTTTAATGTAAAATATTCAAACTATGACAGCGCAAAAGTGTTCATTGCAGGTGTATGCTCCGTTTGGTTCCAGTGGACATTCAGTGAGACCCATTTATTCCTGTCTAGGACCTGCACCCAGTATGACGACATCGAGCACTACAAACACTGCTTCGTCAATTGTACAGGGAGATAGTTCATTACTGAGGCCCATTTCCCAGCGGTTCAATCTCACTTCATATCATGAACACTTTATCAGTACAATTATGTCACCTCAGGGACATCTCTTACCACACTTGCACTATAGCCGAGCACCCGACCTCTCTCAATCGACCAATGAGAGGTTCTGATTAATTAGTAATCAATTAATTCACATGCTCGACATGAACGATAATATTTCGGACTCCGCATCGATGCGTCATATCGGCGGTGTATTTTTTCTCCCAACAGAGTTGCTTGCGTATGATCAACATTGCCGAGCATGCGCTGTAGGCAGAAGGGTCCTCGGGAGTCCGACCATCCGTGCGGCTTGTCCTGAAGAGCAGCTCTTCTGCTTCAATTAATGTCATTACGCCTTCTGTTTTCACAGAACAAAAAAGCACCCTGCTAAAGGTCACGTGACTGTCCCCACTGCGGGTCAATGGACTCATTAATCTTCTTTTATTGTCTGTCTTAGTTTTAGCTGCCACACATAGGGTCAAGTTTCCATGCTCCAGACATGGCGCTAATAACCCATGAAATATATACACAGGAATGAATAAAACCTAGGATTTGTCAACTGTAGAATTAGATACGTTTATCGACTATTAGGAATCAGCACCACAAATCTGTTTCTCACCATCCAGGTGCCAATAATCCTGCTACGTGGAACTCATTAGCATGTGAAAGAAAGCCTGAATGTACATATTTGACAGCTTTAATTTCATCCGGCCTTCGCGACTGTTTAGGTAGGCCGATCATTGCACTCAAGAGTCAACAATGAGTAACCGGGTGGTTTTACGCCGTCAATATTTGGAGAAAAGCTCCCAGGCTGACACCTCGTTGATAGCACATCAACATTAATTATTGCCATTATCGATCCCACCTCTGACGTCATCATATATGATGGCAATTGGTTCACTGGCTCCTGTCCATTTGAAGACGTCGAGGAAGTCCATGACGCAGTCTTGCAGGACTCGCTGGTGTGGCAGCATGTTGAGCACCATGTTTCCCCAGAAGCTCTGGCTTTGAATTTCGCCGCGGGATGTCACTAAGTAGGGCACTTGAATGTCGTTGGCTACAAGCACGAAAACTTGCGAGTAAGGACCGACTAATATGGAGATATCCGCAGCCTGCAAAGCATCTTTGGCTGTGAGTGAAATGGAAATGAATCATCAATAAAATGAAGTGATGCTAGGCACGAACCTCGGTCTATGTTTGCTTTTGTGAACGTGTAATCTTCGGTGAAGTAAAAAAACTCGAATTCCCAAGATGGGTGCTGTGCCATCAGAGCAGGTGACATGGACTTCCACTCTTCATGAAATGCCTCCTTCCAGTGAGAGCCAGGCGGAGAGTAAACACCTGGGAGCAGAGAAATATTGCTATGATTACGGAATATAAATTAGATTCAAGCAAATGGTGTCGAAATGGACAACGGATTGTAATGGACATGATTGATGCGTTTTAACGACAGCAATTCCAATGCTGGACATCATAATAACGCTAGTGATTGCGTCCAGTTCTCTTATGCATTGGTATTAGGATAAAAGCTGAAATTCTGAGCTTAACCATAAGCCCTTGGGTGAAGGACATTATACAGTACATTAAATGTGTTTGTACTTCTCTCGATGACTGTGATATCCCAAATGCATAACAGGGTTTGGAGCTGTGCGCAGCTGCCCATGGTAAAACCCCATACAAGACCTCTCGAATATAGGTTATTTGGAGAGGTGAACTCCGGTACCGGGCACACAATCACCACCCATGAGGGTCTAGAGGAGCCATGCAACTGATGACGCATCTCTGAGGCTCTGCAAAAATCCGGCTTCCAAGCAAATAGTCCAAAGGGACATTAGTAAATGCCAAATCAGTTTTTGAATCAAACCTTCCTTCCATGAAAACCAACTTGCAATTCGTTTCTGCTTCCTACCATTGAGCACAACACGTTAAATCGACGACAAAATAGCAAATAAAAACATCTGAGAGGTAGTTGGTGATGAAACATTAAAATAACCATTAATCGATTTCTCGTTTGTCTTATATTTTTGGCAACTAGACAGTCAGGCTAATCAATCAATACAAATATTGGAGACTTTCACATCAGCCGGCATGTATATTGACAGAATTTTTATACATCAAACGAAATAATTATTTAAATCTGCACAAACTGAAATATTCTAATCGTTTTAGTTTTTGTCTATGAGCATTATGACGAATGTCAATAAAATGTTGATGTTTACCAGGAAATTATATTGCAGTACTCCAATCAATTATTTGACAGTTTAGCGATTTAATTAACATCTTTAAGGCACCCTATCAGCGTTAATTGTATTAGCGCCTACCTCCAATTGCCGTTTATGAAGAAGAACTCCATATTTACTATTTCGGCTGCATAAATTATATTTGCATAAAATCTTTCATTTTCAGGCATTCAGCGTGCATTTTCATCCTTTGTGTACATGTGCGTGGCATTAGTGGTAATATATGGTCGATTCACTGTTAAACACACATAAAGACATTTAGACACAATACATTATACGACTTTGATAGCCAGAACAAATGGAACAGAGCCATCAACAACGGTTAGTATCCAAATGACAAGCATTGTCCATCATTATATACGTTTTTACAGTGCTTTCATTTCAACCAGAATGGCCATGAAACACAGCCATTGTGCATAATTTACGACACTGGCCGTAAAATGTAATAGAGAACTCGGTGATTGCGCAGGTGAAAAGCGAATGAATCATTGGTCCATTGTCGCCCTGTTTACTCTTTATTGCTTCCAAACAGGCAAATACAGGTAATGTCAACACATAAGTTTGTCATGGTCGGCTGTTGTGGAGCTAGGGACTTTTTAGACAGAACTAAATGATGCCAGGGTCAAGGTCAGTTTCCTTGCATTGTTATTATATTTTATAAACTTGGTGTGTAGTTTATGTCCAAATAATATCAATTTTGGTCGAATATTAATTCATCTCGAGATTAAGCTATGCATCTGTTAATATCCTATGTGAGTTATGAGACAGTTTAATAGTTAATCACTCCCACGCCAGGATTACATGACATAAATTATGTCAACAATTCGTGTATATTTTGGCATTGTAATTATCATGTATACTGATTGGAACTTATGACAGGATATGATAGGATAGGTTAAATGTTTATATATTCAGCAAACAAATGAAAATAATGAATGAAGTGCACACGCAGTATTTACAAAGATGAAATAAACGAGGCCGATCCAAAGGTCAAGTGTGATGTCGGCTGTGCTGATGAAGAGGAAACAGAGTTATGAGGGAAAATAAAAAGGTCTTTGGTGTTTGAATCAAAATTATGACTCGTCATTTATCCCGTGGACCTTCTCTTTTTGACGAGCACGTTCGGATGGAATATTCAGTGACCAATTTGGTGACCACATAAGATTTTAATTGATTCATTTGTTTCTCATAGTGAGTTATTCTGCATTAATCATGAAACATGTAAATCACTAATTCCTAATATAATATTATGATGATGTAACCTATCTGAGTGCGGGAACAACGCGTGACAGGTCATCTGATTAATCATTTAGTCGTTTTAGAAAATTGCTCTGGCAAACGTATATCACGGTTGAAATACGTATATTGCATTCGATTGCAACAACGTTATTCGCCGTATTACGTTATTAGCATTACACTGTATAATCATAGCATTGTTGTCACTTTGAAAGTGCAGCCTACTTCAATAAGCACTATCATTAGTTACTCTCCATGCAGCTAAACTGCATGTTGACACTGCACATTGTATCGTGCTGAGACGAACATGAGGCATGTTGCCTCTCTAGGAATTGAACCCATGTCCATCAACACGCAAAGGTAAAAAAGGCTCTGCACAAATGGCACTAATTACTAATTAATCAATTACTTCGCATAAATAGAGAGCTACCAGAAGAGAGAATTGTACTTGATACTTGTTTAATTTTCAAGCAGTTACAACTGATCAATCAGAGAAATGTTGATGCAGCATTTTCCTTTTGCCTCGATCTTCATCGTACGCAGCTACTTTGCCCCGTCACAAAGATGGCAACAATGGTTTAACTCTTGCTTACAGAGTGCCTGTCGGGCGCACATAAATTTAACCCTAGAGGGTTCGCGATCTCGAGGCTAAAAAGTCAGTACAAAAGCGAATGCTTCGACAGAATCTAATCTCTTCACTCGCATTGTTGAGAAATGGCGACTGATGACGTCAGATGTTGCGTCACTTGGAGGCAATTAACGCAACCATAGTCACCGATGTGCTACACAATTGAGGTGAACAGCTCTGATTTCTTGAGTTATTCATGTCGTAAGTCGTCAATCAGAAAGCATCAGATATGAAATGAGCGAGCGTTTGCTCTGCTTTCCTCTTTATATAAGTAATTTTTTTCTTTCTCCCAGTGATAATCTTTGGTTATATAATTAGCCTCCAGTGTATAACGATTAAGAAATTATAGGAAACCTAGCTCTTAGAGGAAGGAATGCAACGAAATGGACATTATAGGCTGATCAGCCTATAATGTCCATTTCGAATGTCAGCTGTCAGGCGCAAATGCACGTAATGGACACAACGTATAATCGAATAATTGAAGTTTCGTGGCATTCTCGTGATCCCAGATCGAGTTTCCTAATTGCCGTTTCCATATTGCGAGATGTTTTCGCGCATTTTGCAGTGCAATGGATGTTGGTCTTCCGAATGGAAGGTCAACGGATCGTATGCCATGTGGAGAGTACTGAGCACGTGCCCGTGATGCTGAAGTGTTCTGATATTGCCTGATATCACACGATCAATGCTCAGATGAAATATTACTATTAAATATCATTATGAATTGCATGTTTGATAACCTCTATAAACGTGTGATATTGGACTAGCCAGCCATGGTTTGTGGTAAATTGAGAATCCTTGAAATTATCGTTTGTAACTCAATATTACAGCACGGTACTATAGTTCTGCTTGTGTGATAGCTAGCGATGAATGTTTATGGAAGGTTTTTTTTCCCCCCCCCCCCCCCCCCCCCCCGCCGTTCAGATATCACAGAAACTATAATACGATAATACATTGTCTAACAAGCAGACGACGGCCACACCACCAGTACACAATGACGATAATATGATCTCGAAATTACTTCCATCTTGCAACAAACGAGGCAACAATTATCGTGGTCGCAATCTAGCTCCCAAAAACAAATGCACACTTACCCTGTTTGACACTCGTAAATACTTTCACTCGTACATATTTCAAAACGATCAATACCATTACTTGCGACAACATACAGTGACCAATGAATCCCATGCGTTGCACTGAATGACCTCAGTATATATGACCTGATTAGTTGAGGTATATTCAGGTAATTGGACGTGATATGAGAGATGAGTATATTCCATTATATTCCAGCATATATTGCCTACTATCTCATGCAAGGGTTGAGTATGCATAATCTGTCGTTGATTCATTGAGCTCTGATTCAGTGCATTGTTTGAAACGCATCTTTTGCTGTTGTAAATCATCGATACTCGTGAATTTGGTCATCCGATGTTCTTTTTAGAATCAAGTACATTCGGACCCATTGTTGGATACTCCATTATGTGGCACGGATATTGCGGTCCTAGCTCTACGCGAGGCAACCAAGGAGAACATTGTTGGTTACAACAGCGGAACCAATTGCTTCCTTTGGCGCAGTTATATGAATGGTCATCGGACCCTAAGGGAGAAAAACCTCAGATCCTAACGTACGACGCGAAGCATTGAAGTCTGAGTGATGAATTATCAGTGATGAATTGAGCAGAACAGAAAATCTACCGGTATTAAATTACTTCTTTATCCTGCATTAAAGTATTACACAGTAGAGTAAATCAAACGATGACCCGATCATTAAACTATTTGAATGAATTACTCACCGATAATGAGGCTAAACGTTAATCCGGACACTTGACAAGATAATCCACACGCAAATAACACCACAAGTCCTTGCATCGCGTCCATATCAAACAGTCGCATCAGTCATCCTTCTGCCGAAATGGATGCTCCCTCGGAGGTGCCCGCGGTTGTAATGGCGCCATGCCAACGGTTGCTTCCAATAAATATTAGCTCTACTCACCCGACAGGAGTTATTTCCTCGATCGGATGTATTCATGTGCTTTGTGATGCGACGTATTGCTGAAATATTCATCTTGTACACAATTAACGGTTATTAATCAAATAACTAGTTGGAGTGGCAATATTGTTAGAGTGAGGTGTTGGTACCATTTCTTGTAATTTCTAGAAATGAGGGTGTGGGTTTATTTTATGCAGCAGTAGAACGATTCTAAAAATATTAATTTTAAAAAATCCTGACAGTTTGGTTTATGTATTAATTATGCCTTTATATCCTTCATGTTTATGTCTTATCAGGGGTTATTTCCTTCATATTTGTTGTGTATAATTACTTTTGATTTCCTCCATTTTATCTATATTTTAACACCCCTCCGAACATTAACCAGTTGAAGAGGGCGTGGAATAATTGTGACATAATACATAAATAAATAAAGGATATAAATCACCACATAATTACCACATGTGTCACTGTTTAATTTTGCACCGATTAGCCGGTCAGCAGATGGTCATTATTGATTCTCATATTTAAATTGCATGCATTGATAAGTACCAAAAAACAAGGACCTGTGCCTGCTCTCAAATGCACTGTTCTTACGTAATCTTACATTCGTGTAATAACAATTATGACTATGAGAAATGCTGATATCGGTCTTTATGGAAGATATAGTACTGGAATTTGTCATATTCATATCTGATATTAGGTGTGTATGCCAGATATAATAATATTATGTTATCTATATTACATAATCCTCATTGTAAATGGAGTTGTCTGAATCAATTCTGAAATAAGGTCAAGGTCATTATAGTAATTAAACACCTAATTGAATGTATTGATTATTATTTTGTATTCGTTATTTTCATTGCAATCAACCATACACAGTGTCTTACTTTGTGACTTATATACACCAATGTCTTTCAATTGTACATTTCACAAAATAGCTAGCCTTCTGTCTTGGTAATGGCTTGAGTCTTAGTGATATGAAGTTTCGTTAACAATTGATTGGATGGAGTTCAGCTGGCAAAATTCACTACGTGTACTGACAGGACTTGCATTGAGCCCTACCTCCAGTATTCCCTAGACCTAGGCTTGTAGTTATCAACCATTATTGCATGGCAACAGTTTTCATGATACATTACACGATAATAATAATAATGAATAATAACAATAATAATTAATTTATTGAAACTCCACAAGTGGAGAAATAAAACACATTTATGCAACGTAAACAACAAAAACAATATCAAAAGTATTTGGTCAAATGTTTCACCAGAATTAACGTGCTCAGCACTCAATGGTTTGACAAAATGTTCATAGTTGATCAAGTATCTCAATGTATCAATGGTACCTTCATCATTAGCCTCATGACCATAGAAATCACCGGTAGGGTGCGGTGATGGATGGTGTGTGCTAGGGGCAAGCAGAAGCGAGACAGGGGAACTCCCAAGCGGTAAAGTGCGATGGAGACGCGTGCCTTTTAACAGAATGATCTGTGCAAATAAAACGGCTTAAAAGAGCCACATCAAAAACCCGCGCAGTAACAGACGTGGGACACGCATGTTAATAACGTCTGTGACTTGCTGGATGCGTAGAGCACTCATGATGAGACCGCTTGTTGATGCCAAGAGCGGTCTTTAACAATGTGGAGAACTTGATTTAACATCGTGCATCGGCATTTGTTACTGCACTACATTCTTTCATTATTTTCTTTGATTACTTAAAGCTAAAAATTTCCATTGTCACATATATGGTTTATTTGCATGAATAGGTTGAGTCTGATTGTATAAAAGCCTAATGCTTATAATAATATCCAATCTTGAGCAGATATTCGTAAGTATCATTAGTGTTGACTGGTGTTACATCTTGTAATTTGTTTGCCTTGTTTAATGGTTTGTTAGATTTTCTCGTTTTTCATTTCCTATTAATTTTCTTTTTCTTTCCTCTCCTTTAAACTTTAAAGGGATATCGAGGATTATATATAGAGAAAAGATCCATTTTGCAGGCAGCTAAACTCCACTCATTGGCTGACTCTGATTAGATTCTGAGAAAATAACAAAATCACAATTCTGAATTATAAAAACGCATCGGTTTCTGTCAGAACAATCTGTGGAGTATTTGTCTATTGATTAAATGCGTGTCTTGAGACAAAGAGAGAATAAATATCATATAAATATCACCTGGCATAAAATTAGCATACATTAACGAACACCCGAATTGTGAAGCCTATAAGAGATTGGCCTCATTAAAACCACGACTGCTGAAAATTGCGTATCGCTAATCGCAGACACCTTCGGCATCCCAATAAGAAGAGAGGCATCTCTTTGCATCAAAAGGTTTCTCAGCCGACAAAGTAACCCATAAAGTGAAAATTATATTTCCGATAAGTATAGTATTTCGCAATAATATCAAACTATAATGTCTCTCAGAAAGGACAGTATCTTGAACCATTTTAATCAAATGAACATACAGCTTTTGACAAACGGCGCTCGAATATCGTGACATTTTGTAGAAGACCAAAAAAAAAGACATCGGTGATTCATCTTCAGATGACATTGACCTCCATTTTTAAGGTCATGATTTGTAAATTATATCATATCCAGTGAATTCTTATTGTTATTATTATTGGGAGGTTGATTAAGATTATGAGGAGAATCAAAATGACACTGGCCCTCATCACCTAGCTGTGCAAAACGGAAGAATTCTAGGAGAGAGTTCCGTTGAACTGAAACGACACGAGGAATATTGACCTTTGTTCATTGACGAATGAACATAAGAATCGTTGAAGGTCAAAACAACATTAAAAACCAGAAAAAGAACCATGGATAACCTAAGTGGACATATATAATGTATGCATAATCAGTTATATCATTGTCAACAAAGGAAATCGAAAGAAAAGAGCGTTTTAAAGGTGAAAAAGAACAATCCTTGAAATAAAAATATCCCACGAGATGTAACTGTGACATAAACGTGATGACACAATAGTGTAAAGTAATGACCAATTAAGGAACAACTGTGAGAACAGCCTGTTGGATATAGTGCAGGAGGAAGGCGTATATGGAATCTACGATATGCAAATGATACAATCCTTCTGGCAACCACAAAACATGACATGGAAACCATGGACGAACCTTAGTTGGACTTGCCAGGTGTTACGAATTGAATCGTTGGGCCTCCTGACATGTGCCGTCGGCATGTCTGAGTAGTGTCTAGCAGTTTCTTGCTTAGGGAGCATTAAGAATCGCCCAATTAGTCAAGCAAGAATGCTCGGGTAGGGAAGCCTGTGTTCGGGTTGGAGTTTTGTACCCTAAGGTACAAATTTTGACCATGTTCGTACCTCTAGTTTTCTGTGTGTCACATCAACGTAAGAGAGCAAATAAGAGTATCAAAAGATCATGGACTTCTCGTCGAAGCAAGGCGAGGAAAGATAAAAAAAAAAAAAATACGAGCACTGGATGAGGAGGGGAGAGAGTCTGACAACGGCAACACTTGAAGGGAGCCTCCAGGGAAGAACAGTGGAGGAAGACGGAGAATATCGTGGCCGTCAATATCCAGGAATGAACACGGGGAGGACTCTCAGCAGCGGCAGAAGCGGCGAGAATGAGGAGAGGGCCTACGGTCAAACTGAGGACTACGACCGAGGAATGATGAGTGAGTTATTTATCACAATACAACATATCAGGCAGTATTTCGCAATAATATCAAACTATAATGTCTCTCAGAAAGGACAGTATCTTGAACCATTTTAATCAAATGAACATACAGCTTTTGACAAACGGCGCTCGAATATCGTGACATTTTGTAGAAGACCAAAAAAAAGACATCGGTGATTCATCTTCAGATGACATTGACCTCCATTTTTAAGGTCATGATTTGTAAATTATATCATATCCAGTGAATTCTTATTGTTATTATTATTGGGAGGTTGATTAAGATTATGAGGAGAATCAAAATGACACTGGCCCTCATCACCTAGCTGTGCAAAACGGAAGAATTCTAGGAGAGAGTTCCGTTGAACTGAAACGACACGAGGAATATTGACCTTTGTTCATTGACGAATGAACATAAGAATCGTTGAAGGTCAAAACAACATTAAAAACCAGAAAAAGAACCATGGATAACCTAAGTGGACATATATAATGTATGCATAATCAGTTATATCATTGTCAACAAAGGAAATCGAAAGAAAAGAGCGTTTTAAAGGTGAAAAAGAACAATCCTTGAAATAAAAATATCCCACGAGATGTAACTGTGACATAAACGTGATGACACAATAGTGTAAAGTAATGACCAATTAAGGAACAACTGTGAGAACAGCCTGTTGGATATAGTGCAGGAGGAAGGCGTATATGGAATCTACGATATGCAAATGATACAATCCTTCTGGCAACCACAAAACATGACATGGAAACCATGGACGAACCTTAGTTGGACTTGCCAGGTGTTACGAATTGAATCGTTGGGCCTCCTGACATGTGCCGTCGGCATGTCTGAGTAGTGTCTAGCAGTTTCTTGCTTAGGGAGCATTAAGAATCGCCCAATTAGTCAAGCAAGAATGCTCGGGTAGGGAAGCCTGTGTTCGGGTTGGAGTTTTGTACCCTAAGGTACAAATTTTGACCATGTTCGTACCTCTAGTTTTCTGTGTGTCACATCAACGTAAGAGAGCAAATAAGAGTATCAAAAGATCATGGACTTCTCGTCGAAGCAAGGCGAGGAAAGATAAAAAAAAAAAATACGAGCACTGGATGAGGAGGGGAGAGAGTCTGACAACGGCAACACTTGAAGGGAGCCTCCAGGGAAGAACAGTGGAGGAAGACGGAGAATATCGTGGCCGTCAATATCCAGGAATGAACACGGGGAGGACTCTCAGCAGCGGCAGAAGCGGCGAGAATGAGGAGAGGGCCTACGGTCAAACTGAGGACTACGACAGAGAAATGATGAGTGAGTTATTTATCACAATACAACATATCAGGCCCATCCTGGTAACTTCTTATTAGATTGAATCCGGACGTTCAGATACAATTAAGGGCAAAGCGAACAAATTATAATGATCATGGAATCAAGGGACATGAGCTGTATTTTCAATCCCCTGTGAAATAAATTACACCTGGCAATTGTTAAGTTGCTTGTGTTTATATTCCAAGAGGCTTTGGAGCTTTGTTTATTTCGCCATCGCAGCCATAACAGCCACGTGTTGTAGACAATTGATCCGACTCCCTAATGTTCTGCTATTGTTATCTGCCTGAGAAACTCAATAAAATATTAGAATTATACGATTATGTGTATCATTGTTAACTTCAGTGCTTGGCAAGTTAGTAAGCAGCAGATTAGTGGTACAAATTTAATTGATTCTGTTATTACTTTGGAAATTAATAATAAAATTATTTTCTAGAAAGGTACAACTTGTATATCCCTATATAATGTGGGAATATTGCTCTGAATACCAACGTAGAGTGTACTCTACGTACGATTCATTCTTAGCTAATCTGAGCTTGGTATAGATAAGGAGGAATGCCCAAATTTGGACGTCTGTTGGGTTTGGAGCATGTCTTGCGCTGTCCTCACAGCTGCAGTAGTCGACCGATTCACGATTGTTGAATAGATACAAGGGATGGAATACTATTTGAGACGTGATTATAATCGAATATTTTGTTCAAGCTACGCATACACTAATTTCTACGAAAATTATTCATTGTTATTCAAATTTGGCACCTATATTTAGGAAAGAAAAAGACTCCGAGTTCACGTTTTCTTCTTCTTATATATTATTTGGTTATCCCTTTCTGGATAATAAATTTATATCATTTCACAATCAATCGGAATGTGAATCAGAGGGACCTCCATGTTTCTATCGTTACTTCGCCATTCCGACAGAGAGCTTCAGAGATGTATAAACAACCAATTGTTCATTACTGTGTACAAACACTGTTTATACTCCATTAGCATTCCTTTTGTTCCGAGATCTTTCGACCCACACACCTCCGAGGATTTCTTACGAATAGTTGCTCAGCCTTCCCGGGTAACTGTAACTCATCCACTTCCGGTGGTATCGATTCTTCAATGACGGCCAATTTGCTGAGAAAGGAGCAAGGCTTTTCGGTTTGTTTGCGTCTCCTCTTTGACTAAATGCCACGGAATATTTATCCTGATGAGATCGACATTATTGCGACCCTCAAATCATGGACACGCTCTTGGAATTACATCGACGACGAAATGAACACGTTTTGCCAGATAATGACGTCATTAGAAAGTTAGGATTGACAACCATCGAAGAAATGAAGCAGATTATTTCCACACAAAAAAAAGTGAAATTCAATGAGTGATGAACCATATGAGTTTGCACTTTTTAAAGATCAGTCGGAGAGAGAGAAAAAAATCAAACAAACAAAAGTGATGTAACAATAAAACATATTGCAGAAATTAACTTAACGCTGTGCTCATTGGCTCACGCCTGACGGTTGCACAATTGCGTAACAAGGCCGGGCGCTGTGTACTATTGTCTATGGTGGTATGCAATATAAAGAACCCTTGGGATTTTTCGATAAGAGTAGGGGGAAACCCCAGTCCCGCGCCTTCCGTTCTGGCGCCCGTGTCATCTGAATGGTTTGAGTGGAGCCGTAAAACCCCATCATGCATGCCTTACGGTAGCATGATAAGATCTTATTTTGGATTGCAGCCAATCACAACCATCGGAGAAATGAAACAAAACGCAAAGTGATTTCAATTGAAAAGGCAACTTCGATTATTGCGAACTGCAATGTTTTTGTTTTTTGTTTGTTTTTTGTTTTTTGTTTTTTTCTAGTATTAAATAATAAATCACACAGATTTGCACTCTTGACACATATAAGGCCGGAAAGCAGATTGCATGCATTCGCGCTGTCATGACACAGGAAAACTGGTTAGATTGGAGAAGATCGTTCGAGTGGTGTGTCACGTGAGCCAATTTGAAGGCGACCTGAGAACCCCTCGCTCAAATGCGGCCAGTTTTGGTCTCTCCGCTGACAGACAATCAAATCGAGCCATGCAATTGTAGCAACGGGGAGGTGTTGGCCGAGTGGCTATTGTGCTAGCCTCGAAAGAACCTTGTGTCCTTGGGGTTGTCACTTAACTCGCGCTTATACTAAGTTGGGTCAGGATTCCGAGGCTAAATAAAGTTCAAATTTTTGGGGAGTAATCAGAAGAAGAAAGAAGAAGGAAACGAACTAAACGAAACTATAATGCACTCAGAAAGAAAATCATAACGTTTTACTTATTGTGTGTGTCAACAATCTTTAATGTCATAATGCATGTAATATCATGTAAAATATTGATCTGACACCAAATATGTCAATTATAAAAATTCGCGGATCACACAAGAAAGGGCGCAATGAATTATTGTTGTAGATCGGCATGTATGGACACCATGCTTTATATGGCGAAAAAATCCCCAAAAATAACGGCATAACGACCTTGACCTTAAAATGACATAATTGAAAATTATAATTAGATAGAACAATAATAGTATCAACTATCACTGAAACGCAGAATAGAATAGAATAGAATAGAATAGAATAGAATAGAATAGAATAGAATAGAATAGAATAGAATAGAATAGAATAAAATAAAATAAAATAAAATAAAATAAAATAAAATAAAATAAAATAAAATAAAATAAAATAGAGCTTTATTTCTTCGGTTGTGGAAGGTAATCAAGTATTTACATTAAGTGTGGGTGACAAAAGAAAAGAGTGCCAAGATCGAAATCATATGGCACTCAAAAATAATTTCAGATTTTATGCAGCTTTTATACAACTTCAAAAGAAAAGGAAAACGAGGAAAAAAAGAGGAGAGAATTATGGATGCATCACAAGCGTTTGATCATGTCAGGTATGACAAACTTTTTAGATTACTAATTGAGCGCAATACATGCCCACTGATAGTGACTTGGATTATGAATTTATATTACTCTCAAAGTGCTATTGTAAAATCGGGTGATTCAAACAGCCGAACTTTTGATGTGAAAAACGGAGTTAAACAAGGTGGTGTACTGTCTCCAACAATGTTCATAATAATATATCTTGACGTCCTTATATGAAACGCCTTGAGTCTTCGTCTGTGGGATGCTGTGCATCATCTGTTTTCTATGGTGTATTTGCGTATACAGACGATGTGATTCTGCTTGCGCCATTACTTCCAGGCTTAAAGACCATGCTTGAAATTTGCTTAATATATGAGTTTGATGGCATTGTTAATTCCACAAAGAGTAAGCTTATTGTTATTAATAATGGTGATGTGCCGGTATGTCCAAAACGATTTATGGAAGAAATAATTGAACATGTGTCTAACGAGAAACATCTGGGTATTGTTTTAGGTAATTTTACACAACAACAGCGTGTTTCTAAATTATCAAACAAAATTATGACGAAAACAAATATGCTAAAATCACATAAAAAATGTATTCATTGATGCCATGTACACTATTTCCAGAAGTCACTGTATGCCTCTCTACGGATCTCAAATTATCGACCTCGGTCATACTGCTGTAAGTAGATTATATATTACATGGCGTAAAGCTATTCGTTTTTTTTTTTTTTTTTTTTTTTTTTTTTTAAGATTTGCCACGCACGGCACATTGGAGACCCACGTCGACCGGTGGTGTGTAATGTATTCAGTGAGGGTGCAACGTACATGACCGCATTGCCCGCTCAGCACTGCGCATTTGGAGCATTCACTCCGTGTAATTTGATGTATCAAATTTTGGTTGGTGAACTGCTCTGTGCAGAAACGTTAGCCTTTTGTAGTCTGCTCTTTGTTTCTTTAATTGGCTGTCAATGGCGGCGGATCTTTGTGCTGATCATATCTCTGTGTTCGAATGAGGAGTCATTCATAGTCGCGGTTTCAGCTGCATCATAACAGCCTGCCCAGAATTAGGGCCGTTGTGATAATCCAGCAACGTAAAGAGTCATGCACATTCGCCAAATAACCACAAAAATTCCCCGGTGTATAACCTAACGGCATAGAATATGCATGTAAACTAGTAATTCATCGCATCTCTTGGAGCTTATACAATTGCTTGTAAACTTCGCTAAGCTCTCACTGGGCATTAGGCTTAAGCTAGCTTCTAACTGTGCACATGATTATACATCTAAAGACTTGATTATCTCAAGCAAGCAGCAAGTGAACGCGAAACTTTTTAAACATTTTATTTCCTGAGTCTTTGACTAACGTTCACGGTCGAGCAATCTCTTTCATGTGTTGTGTTGCCTCAGCCTCAGCATTTCTGTAGACTGCATGAAAGACACACGTCATTGCTTCGCAGTCGACTGCCTTCGCATTGGTTGTTAGGATATGAAACGAATGCTTCCTGGTCCGGCAATCATGTCTGCATATCATATTCGAATTCTTGAGAGGATTACTTGGATTTAATTGCAACGTGATCGGTGAGTACTCTTTACCAAGCTATTCAGGGCGAATAGCTTTAAGCGTGACCGTTTGCCATCATGTGATCAAAGATAGCATATAAAAGCACTGTCGGCTGAGGATAAGTGCGTTTGTATGAGCAGATTGAGCCACGCAGATAGACAGATCCTCAGCTCAGGCATTCAGCTCAGCTGAGTCATTTGCTACCAAGTCGCAGTATAATGTTACAGTCAACCCCCAACGGGGATGTAAACTGTGGGGCTGACATAAGACTGATAAGAAATGAGGGTGTAAGTAAGGTGTGCCCATTATGGCCTCGGTATTTGTTAACACTATTATTTATATCACGAATCGAGTTTCTTGAAACCCGGAACCAAATTATCCTGTTGCGTATGAGCTGTGAATAAGGCATCAAGTTCGGTATTCAGGCTGTGCATGCATAGTCATGATCATCGCAGAATTATAATTACGCATAATCCAGCATGATTTCTCCTTCTCGCTTGCATGTGCGCTATGCTAGTGTGTGAACATGGTTTCGAATACTAGTAACCTTGTTCTTTGAATTATCAGCTTCTTTGACGCTGTCCGTTATAGTTCTTAGAGTATAAAGTCCACTGAGTGTTTATGCCACTAGAGCATATGCAATGAGTTGGTTCAACGGTTCAGTCTGTTAAACATATAGCTATACTACAAGTACATGCTCATAAGTACCGGTTTGTATACCATGCGTTAAATTGCCGGCATCGTCATAATCGTGAGCTGGGGGAAAAATACTCGCGTCGTCACACGACTGATGAGAGCAAATTGGTTAGATTTGCTCTCGGGACAAAATGCTCAGAAGTTAATGTTGTCAATTTGTGAGAACAATGCAATATTTGTGCAGCAAAATTCATTCAACACAACCGCACTGTTGTCAGCGTTTTTTTTGGGCATTATATTATTTTATTATTTATATCTTTGACAAAATAGTTCAATATTTTTTACACATAATTTTTACACAAAAAGCAGTTTTCACCCGCCAACAAAAATACTATACGCAATTGAGGATGCATGATTACTTCCCAATCACGTTATGCAAATACTTGACCGTCTCTGACTGCACTGAGTTTTTTAAGTCACTCTGCAGTTCTAGAATTAGGTTCTAGCATAATGGGCGGTCGATCAAAACAAGATATAAATAAACGATCCCATATAAATAAAGTAATGGTTTTTTCAGTCCTTCCGTATCTTTGTTTGCTTATAAATAATAATAATAATAATAATAATAATAATAATAATAATAATAATAATAATAATAATAATAATAATAATAATAATAATAATAATAATAATAATAATAATAATAATAATAATAATAATAATAATAATAATAATAATAATAATAATAATAATAATAATAATAATAATAATAATAATAATAATAATAATAATAATCTTTTAATTTCTAGATCGCTAAAATAATTCTGTTTCTAAGCGCTTAAATGCAGTACATATAAAACAAATGCCATGTTAATCAATTGATGCATTCTCTTTCAGATCAGAAGAAATGTTCACCACGGTCGCCGCCCTGCTACTGGTCGTTTGTCCACTGCCTGTCCACCTTCAGAGCGATCCAGTTGAGATGTCCGTTTGGGTGGAGCCTCGGAATGGCACATGTGGCTACTCAGGAGAAGAAGTTCTGTTTTGGGACGGCACTGCGACCAAGTGCGCCAATCCCTGTGCGAATGGAGTCTACCCCGAGGGCCTGTATCCCCAACATCACATCATAGATGCCACGACCTTCCCCTTGTGTAATCAGATCACGTGTTACTTGGACAAAGAAGCAATGCCGTCTGAATTCGGATTCACACTCAGTCTGTGGGCAACACTCACTGGCGAAGATTCCAAGAGGTGACCGAACACTCAGTAGTAAAGGTCATAGGTCACCAATCATGTTTTCCTCGTTGGAATTAAATTTTCAACTTCAAAATATGTTCATTGTAATGACGCCATTTGCAAACGTCTGAATAGATTTTATTATGAATGCATTTCTAAGGATTACATGTACTTGGTTGGCTCTCTGTTGCAGCCACATTAACTCCGCATAATGACTCCTGTCATAATCCTGATTAGGATTATCACAGGTGTTGGCCTGAATGGGGAAGTACCTCTTATATTGCCATTCCAATGCGCGATTTATGTTGCGTAAGCCCCTAGTTCGCCGAATTGCTGGAATAATCTATACTCAGTAGAATGACGTCATACGTACCTGACCAAAGATATCAAAACTGGTTAAAACGTGATAATTGGCTTCTTTGACCACATAAACTTAACAACGGCTCAGAATATTTCGAAATATGTGGGTTTTCGTGACCCGTCGCCCTTATACACAAATATTTGAAATGAGGTTTTAAACAACAAAATACCCGTAATCGACATTACTGTTCGAGCTGGACATACCACAAATGTTCGTACTTACTATCGCCACCATCCATTCGGTAAATTGGTGTTCTTAGTAGATCCAGGTTTTACTAATAACAATGAGATCAAAATCTTGGTATTCCCATGTCTGACATACATTTATTATCAGCATATAGTGCCTTTATGTTCTAATAAAAATTTCATATGAAGTTCCAGAAGAAATTTGTTGACTGTGAACTTCACAGCAGAAGAAAAGGATCTTGTGCTTTTCACTCAATTGGATCAATTGCGACTCAGCTTGGGTGTCAATGAGTATACATTTAGAGAAAGTTTGAAGCAGACCTCATATACGCACCTTGCCCTCCAGGTAAGAGTCCAAGCTTGTACTTATGTTTCATTGTTGGATGATCTGAACGTATCCTTATTGTAATATTGTTCTGTTTTTTTTATTCATAAAAAATATAAAATTGCTCTCCAGGTTTTCAGTGACGGTCGGATAGGACTATTTGTGAATGGAAGTGAATTTGAGGGGAAACCTGCATATGCTAAATACCCAGAACCAGGCAAGTTAGATTAGTATGCCAAATACAAATAACTTATAAAATGGGGCTTTGCATTTGAAGTTCAAATTCGGCCAAAACAAGCATAAATGTCATTTATACAAAGCAATAATTAAATTAGTATATATTTCTTAATGAAATTATTTTTTTAATACTGTAACGTTAATGATAGTAACGTTTTCTGAATCAGAGCAATTTACAAAGACCACAAAAACTTTCAGTGTTTTAGAGAAAACTTATATGTTGACGTTTATTTATTTTCAGCCCCATTAACACAAGACACCAATAGTGAAAAGATTAATGTTCGATATGGAGCATTGAATGATATTGGTGAGTATAAATGTCACATGCAATATGCATAGCAATACATGTGCCAACAATTAATGTATAATTACAAACATTGAAGTCGAAAGACATCTCTCGGAACCAACATTAAACGTCTTGATTCTCCCCTCATTTTTAAATAATAAAACATCATGCATGCCATTCCATATAATTATTATCATTTATTCATTCACTCCGTCGTCTGTTATATTATGATATTCTCACTTTAACAGATGATGAGTACTTTCTTGGTGCCATAAAAGATGCTGCATTTTACCCCGCGGTTCTAACGGAGAGGTAGGCAGAAAATGAGAATGAATATGGAAAAGAGAAAGATTTTACACCATCATATTAGAATAACACCGGTTAAAATTTGTTTGATCCGCGAATATAACATGCAATTTGAGATATTTACTTTTTTTTTCATTCAGGGAAATCAATGCCATTTACAGAGGGTGGCTGGATTCTGAGATAACACACCCGGAGTGCCTGTGTCCACAATTCGCCCCAAATGGTCAAATGCATAACTCATGTAGCTCACCTACGGTAATTATTTACATTATCTTCCGTGAAGCATTTACGTTTGTGATGACGTCACAATATGTTCTTTTACTCCTCTTCTAGTGGATATCACAGACTGATCTTATGCCTCGCCTGACTGGCATTACGAACCCATTCTCTCCCTTCAACACCCTCAAGCAAGGTGTTGGTCTGGAATGGGTCCCTTCACCTGGCCTTGATCTAGTTTCTCTTCTCTACAAATTTTCCCGAACGTATTGGGTGAGTCACTGTACACATCAGTAGTGCAACTGATCAGTTTGTAGATTTGTGTGAGGATTTGATTTTAAAATATATAATAATAAACGATATGAATACAGGGACAGTCTTTCTACCAATTGGTGATTCATCAAAGAATCAATAGAATCAATTAAGTGAATTAATTAATCAATCAATTAATTAATTATTATAATTAATTATTAATTATTAATTATAAGTGATATTTAATTAAATAATTAATTAATGCTGTGGAACGTGGTCAAACTGAAACGTCTTCTTTTTCTTTTCCTCAGATTTACGGTTTTCAAGTTAAGCTAACAGGGGAACTCATCAATTATCCTGAACGGATTCTGGTCTCGACAAGCCTGAATGGCGTTGATTGGACAGAAGTCGTATATTTTGCCAATAATTGCAGTCTGATACTACAGTCATGGACGCAGAACTATGTTCCTGCCACAGAAGTTGGATGCGAGCCGTGCGTTTTATTATTTCTAGCCATTCATTTGCAAATTGTGAGCTCGAATTTCGTCAAGATTAAATAATGGCAAAAGCTGAAATTGATATCAAAATTTCAGTTCAATTAGCTCACATTCAAACTAAATAATTTTCTGCTTTTCTTGATACTATAAACGAATTATGTCCCGTGTACTTCTAATAACGACGTTGAATGCAAGACATGTTTGATTTTGAAGCATCAAAACAAATGATGATATTCCACAGAATTGACAATTCTACAGTTCTTCACTGGGACATCCGTCCTGTCAACCTAAACTACCATTGGTATTCGAAAATCGTCAACAATGCAATATCGGTCGAGTGGGTCGATGATGATCTGGCGACAAAAATCAAAGCCAAGTTCTTCAAATTGACTTTCTACCGTCAGCCGGTTCCGGAGAAATCGTTTGGTGTGGCGCACGTTAGCTTTTCTTTTTTGTGAGTTTTGGCTATTAAAAAAAAAAAAAAAAAAAAAAATTGTGAATGAATATTTTATTTCTCATCGACAGGGATAGTGTCATTGTGGATTCCTGCAACTGCCATCCGATGGGGGTGAACAACACGGACGAACCATGTGATAAGAACGGCGAGTGTGTTTGCCGCAAAGATGTTGGTGGAGCCAAACCAAACAAGCAATGTGTAAGTGATGAGCTGTAAAATATGCATCTGCCCTCACTTGAAACCTTTTATCAGGCTCCCTACATTTGGTCGATTTATCCAACGTTTGGACCGTTGTCAGGAGGAACGCATGTCACCATAAAGGGAGGATATTTCACAAGACAAACTGCTGACGTCTATGTAACAATCGAACAAGACGATAATCTGGATCACATCCCTTTGAGTATTTCACCAACGTAAGGCTGCTTTTTGGTTGAATTTGCGATTGCAAAACTGCTTTCAGATGGCAGAAACCAAACCCAGTCGTCACTGCTGTCACAAGAGGTTTCATAACAAATAAAACAGATGCAACCTTGGTCAACAAGCCCCTTTTGCTTTTCATACACTTCAATTTGTCGAACGAACCACACAAAATCCGAGTTCCAGCCGAGCAAACCTTCAGCTATCGCCCAGACCCAGTCATCACAGATGTCATCCACAGAACTACTATTCTTAGGTGAGATGCTCGGCTTCATGCATACTGAGTTCATGAGGAAGTCGCTGGAGTGCGTTCCCTAATAGAAGGAACATTGGGAGGGTTGATGGTGCAATTTGTTTTATGGCCGCATCCAATTGTTCTGAAAGATACAGTGACTACCGCTTGGTGTTGAACATAAATTGAACTTGAAGATAACTTCCAGCGACTGCTGTTCATCGCACCAGAGATACTCTATAGCATGGATTGATCGCTCACATTGGTATAATGTTGCCGAAGTTCGTTATGATAGCGACGAGATTCAAAGCGACTAATATTTCCGGTTATCAATAATCACGGCTTGAAGAAGTCGAGATCGAGAGCAACAACAAATTGACATAATTTTAGCAGCAAAGTGGGAATTATCAGTGGCATGAATCTAAAACCTTTAGATGAAATCATATATGATTTTTTAGTGAAGATTAGGAGCCAAAGTACGACGAGATCTTTAAGAATCAGTTCTCATGTGCATTAATTGATGCATTGAAGATAATTTTAAACCAAGTAGCGATTTCAAGAGAACAGCAAACTCTGATTGATGCATGCAATCGATATTAATCTTATTTAGTGTTTGTTTACTACATTAAATTAAAACGCTTTAATTAAAAATTATAGTACGACACTCCATGTCATTTGCTTCCTATAATAATTAATAATTATTTATTGTTTTGCTGCCGCTGATTCTATCATCAATCCTTTCAATACAATTTCAATTCAATTCTCTGAGCTTCATGGACACTATTCGCCTTGGGAAAGCAAAGCAAAGCAAGTAATTGCCATTTAAATGATTTGATGTGAGTGACTTTTAAAATTTTCTACATTAATTCAATACAAAAACTCATAAATACCAGTCCTTCATGAATAGGCTTACAATGTTTAATGGAATCACAAGAGAATATGGATTGTGAACTAAGTGAAAGTAAGGAACTCCAGTGTGATATATTGCAGCTCACTCATAAAATTGTATTTCATCATGAGTATTTCAATACATGTATAATAGAACAGTTAAAACTAAACTATGAAAAATACTCATAAAAGGGAAGAGCCCTGAAATACTCCTATAAGGCAAGTATCCTGTCTTATTAACCACTATATGAATCCCTGATCCAAAATTTTAGATAAAAACAGTCTTTAAAATAATAAAATCGACAGCTAGTGCCTATCCGGAAAAAAAAAAAAATAATAAATAGAATGGTAAATAAAAATAACTAAGTAAACCAATTATTCCCTCCTCTTCCTTGTACTGGATGCAATGAGACACTATTGTTTTTGTTTTTTTTTGGGGGGAGGCACCCAGTGTTCCCACAAACTCTTAACTTGCAGCACAGGATTTTTCTGGATATGTTTTCCAGGTAACTGCAATTGGAAAAGGTATCACATTTCATTTCGGATCAAGATCAATAATCATTACCTGAGGCAATTAAATAATGATATTTGGTATGCTACATCGTAATGGAGCGGTCGATCAGTCCAAGGAAAATTACTAAGCATCTCATGATCTGTGAAAGAATATGTTATGAGGAAGCTCATCAAATATATCGCTTTGAATTCCGACTCACCAGTACTCACAAGGCGGGCATAATTATTTACTTTCATTCCACGAGCAAATACGCCTATAAGACAAGTATTCCACGTCTTATTAACCACCATATGAATCCCAAAAAATATAATTCTTATTTGGGCCTCATGCATGAATAATATTATATGATTTCACTGTGTTTTTTTTTTTTACTTAAAAAATAGAACACACACAATGTTGTGTTGGGTTGGAAAGACTGTGATGACCTCGTTAATTAATTTATTTAGTTGATAAAATATGATTCAATATTATTCGATCATCAATTCATTAAATAATCAATCAGCCACATTATTTGTAATGCATTTCATGTATTGGGTCAGCAATGTAAAACAATTATTCAATTAATGTTAATTTTGCTATATAATATCTTGATCAATAAAACGTGCAAAGTTGTTTTCTCATGATTAACTGACTTCATGATGATTAGCAATGTGATCCTTACCTGTGCATAGATGGCTTAATTCAATTTCCTCAATCATCAATCATATAAGAGCTGATGTTGAGATAGCAGTGCTAGGCAGGCAGAGTCCCAACAATTCATCCCTTTTCTAGTAGTCAAATGGATATTAATGAAAGGCCTGTTGATCATTGAAATCCCCAGCCAGGTCTGAGGTCTAGGTAATAAAATGAAGTCTTGAAGTTAGAAAACTAATGAAAGTTTGTTGATTAGCGAACTTACCGGCACTGATCAAGGAGTCAAGAAAGAAATTAAATCTCTGCACAGAACACTTCATTGAGGGGTGAGAATCGGAGACTGTCACTTGTATCTCATTGTCTGCATGTTGATGTTGACTATTCCAATTGAACAGTGTTCTGAAAGTTAGGATTACAGCACCAATTGCGGGCGTTTATACTTCGAATCACACTCACCTCGTTTGAATCTGATGACCTACTCAACCTTTCATGACAGATAGTAGGGACGCATCAGAAGTTCAGAAGAATGAACGGTTTTTCGTTCTGCATTTACGATCAGCTGTTCGTTGCCAACGTTATTGAATGTAAATTCTATCAACCGGAAATAATTTTTCTCCTTATTCGATGCGTTATGAATTTAGCAAACTTCGAGCGGCTTTTTCAGTGAGCGATCAATCCATGCTATAGAGTATCTCTGATCGCACAGTGGGTGAAATGGTATAGATTAGACGTCAATTATATCATCGTCCACTCGAATCAATGGTATGTTGAATGTAGAAACTAACAAACCCTTGAATTGAAAATAATGAAACATATATTATATTATAAAGTTGGTCAATAAAAGTTAAATACATGTAGGGTGATATATCAAGCCTATTTCACTGGGAGTCGACAGCTACAGATGTAAGCATATAAACAATAATCCAATGTTTTACAAAACTACATTCGAGGGAAATTATCCCCGCATTATTAGGTTAATTAATTAACTATCAATTAATTAATAAGTTGTTACATAATTATGATGACATGCTTTTATATTGCAGTGGAGGGATCATTCAGACAGTGTTTGGAACCAACCTAAATGCAGCCGCCCGTCCTACAATGGTTGTGTATGTTCGGGTCCAGGACAGAAATATAACGAATCCCGAATCGGTAAAATATATGTTGTTGTATGGTTGTCACGGTTTTGGCAATTTTATTGTTTTGATATGCTGATTGATATCGACTGTGTAAACGTAGTACAATCTTGTTACTAAGTCTGCCTGCACCAATTTATTAGTATATTATATCATTTTACCTTATATATAAATAATCGGCAACAGACTGTGCTTCTTGAATTAATTATTGCTGCGTTTCAGGTGTGCACAGTTGTCAACAGCACC
Source organism: Capitella teleta (assembly GCA_000328365.1). Lineage (NCBI taxonomy): Eukaryota > Metazoa > Annelida > Polychaeta > Capitellidae > Capitella > Capitella teleta. The sequence goes on along the minus strand of KB293746.1, from coordinate 278,298 downwards.
ATGATGACATGTCCAACAAATCTTAGCAACTCTCGTGAATCCAACCTGAAGGTGTACCGACAGAAGAGAGCGGTAGTCCAATGCGACGACGAACACTTGATCTACAATTGCAAAGATCGCGAATTCTATTACGGATTCTTCTTCGACGGTTTTGACCGTTATGGAGACATGAGAGACGAGCTGCCTGCTATCGCCACGATCGATGTTTACCACGATCCGACAATTCATACCTTCGCTGAATTACAGGATGGAGATGAATTCTACCTTTTCCGGGCATACAAAGGAGAAACACATGTGCCAATCTACGTGAGTAGCACTAGAGAGCATTGTCTGTGAGTTGATCCATATTGCGTGATTCTCACAGGGAGAGCGGATCTGCTACCATGGCCCCCTACGTCCGAAGGGGTGCCTGGAGAGCGATTACACTGTCACTGTTGGAGGGGTTGAATGTGAAGTTGGCGGCTTTTCAGACAACTACCTGCAGTTTCGGCCACCACCCGAGAAGCCCGATCTTCTGGACGGGAAATACCGCAAAGACAATCAGCCATCAGTCGAAGTAAATCATGCCAGCGTTGTCTCTCACTGCAGGCATTGCTCTGTTTTTTTTTTTTTTTTCAGCTGAAAGTTGGTAATTACCATGTTCATGTTGGGTATTTGCGGTACGGAGAAGACCCTACCACTCGAAACGCAATCATTGGAGTGGTTTGCGCATGCGTAATCATCGCTCTCATCGTCATTGGCGTTTATTGCTGCCGAAAATATAATAGCGACAAGGCAGGTCGAGCACACCCGAATCCATACAATTGTAATGTTGAATTAAAAGTTTGAGATATGTATTAAAGGAATTTACTGATTTAGCTGGAGACCCAGAAACCATCATGGACCCGAATCATTTCATTAATTTCTTGCTAAGTAATGGCATTGACATTGAAAGTGCACTCGTTGACCCCAAATACATCACAATGGGACAGAAAATTGGAGAAGGTAATTAAACATTTTTGTCAATGATAGTTTTTGAAGGGGAAAAAAGGTGCTTTGGAATTTTATTTTTATTTATTTTTTAATTATCAAGCGATTAAATGACAATGTCGCCGTTTTTCAGGTAATTTCGGTGACGTGTTTGAAGGAACATATGAGAATCGGCCGCCACATAAAGTCCGCGTTGCATTGAAATCCGTCAAAGGTGAATTTTTTGTTTTTATTTCTCTTTCGTAGATGTAAAAGTAATTAAATGTCGATTATTCAAATCCGAAACCGACAATTATTCAATTCTATGTGAAATTTCAGACACCGCCACATATAATGATCGACTGAACCTTGTGAAAGAAGTGATGTATATGAAAGACTTCTCCCACGAGAACGTTCTTGGCATGTATGGAACATTTATCCAGAACAATTTCCCATACGTCATTTTGCCTCTTATGGACCATGGTGATTTGAAGAACTTCATCCAAAACCCGGAGAATGTAAGAATCAGTCGTTTCTTCAAGCGAGAGATGAACAATGTTTTGATTTCAGAATCTTTCGGTTCTTGATATGACTGACTTTGCCTGCCAAGTGGCCTCTGGCATGGCTTACCTGGAGGACAAGAAAGTTGTACATCGGGATCTGGCAGCTAGGAATTGCATGTAAGCCAAATGTTATTGCTCTCTGATTATGTAACACAATTATTTGCATTTTCAAAGGATCAACAGCGATCGGGTAGTCAAAGTGGCTGACTTTGGTTTGGCCCGGCTGATTGCAGAAAAGGATTACTACAAAGCACAAGCAGGCCTCGCTCTCCCGCTGAAATGGATGGCCATCGAGGCCCTTGAGCATCGACGCTTCTCCCACGCTAGCGATGTGGTGAGTCATATATGAGGGATTTACACATTGGTGCCTAAACTAAAAATACCCTGGAGCAAATATATACCATGTCCTGGATTCGTGTTCATTCCTCTGTTCATTTCAGTGGTCTTTCGGGATTACCTTCTGGGAATTCCTGTCCTGTGGACAACGGCCGTACAACGATGTGGATCCGACCAATCTGCTGCGCTATTTGAAGTTGGGTCGCCGCCTTCCGCAGCCACGGAATTGTCTGGATGAGCAGTACGTGTAATTCATCGAATGATTACATAATTAAATATTTTCTCTAAGGTATCAAATCATGCTGCTCTGCTGGAGACCGAACCCGAGAGATCGACCTAGTTTTAATACTATTGTGAGTAAACTGATGGCGCTTCTCCTTCCGATGGCTCCGGAGCTGCGACAAGATGGCCCTGTCTACATCAACATCCAGAGGCTCAGTGTTCAGTACGTCAATGACGCCAGCGACAACTACTTAAATACGATGCGATCGCCGGCATTACTGGAAGGTTTCGTTGACATCGACTAAGTCTCAGGTCCTTCTAAGAGTAATTATGAAATTGATAGATAATTATCGTCATCACATAAATTTTATTTACTTCAAAATGTCCAATTTTTCTGTATTATGTATTCACACAAATTCATCCTACAAATCCGTGACATAGTTTATAGCTATATATTTTTTTTTTTATGAACCTTTTTGAGATTTGGAGTTGGTGTTAATGTTTCATTGCTGTAGCTCTTGGTAGATGCGATCGAGGAGGGGTTGGTCACTATTGATAGGGAAATTATTGCGGATGAACTCTCTGACCTTTGTATAATGATATGTTTGTATTGCTGCATGTGGGATTTTTCTCTCCAGTTGGAGATCGGTTTAAGATCGTCGGCGTGGAGGCCGATCATTCAGAGGGTGGTACTTGAACTTATATAAATATATATTTACAAATCATTTTGCAATACATGTATAACTTTGAATTGTTAATAGGATTGTATAACTTGTGTGCATCAACTGATCTGCGTCGCCATGCCTTGGCTTTGCATCGTGTTCAGCGTGTCCAACAATTTCTAAACCATTCGGTGCTTTACTTATTATATATTATACTTGTTATTATATATTTTTGTAATAAAGAATATTATGATATTTTGTGTCATTTTGACATCATGAGTTTGTTGAAATAGGAGGAAATCGCCCACCTGCGTAAAAAGTGTACGACATTTATTTATTTATTTATTTATTTTTATTTTTATTTATTTTATTTTATTTTTTTATTTTATTTTTTTAGTGATATCATATATTGACAGGTCGAAATGTAAAATTATTTCAGAAACACATGCGCAAGTAGCATGTAAGAGGGTGCATTGCGGAGAGATGTTTTGAAAGATAAAATGTCCGGAAGAGAATGAAATGCAGATGGAATGAAGTTCAGAATTTTAAGTCCGAAGATGAAAGGTGAACGGTCCAGAAGGCGAAGGCAAGGATGAGTCACATATGGGGCACACAAAACATAGTTCCGCGTATTATATGGATTAATATGTGGCACTGGTCTATATTTGGAAAGCATGCGAGGGAGACGGTATATATATATATATATACTATATAGCTTGAACATGAAGCAGGCAAGGCCGAAATTTCGGCGATGTCCTAATGATGTGATGTTGAAGGTTGCTTAGTCGTTGAGGGAGGGTGAGAATGATCCGCATGGCTCTGTGTTGTCGACTTTCTAATAGCCCAGTCTGTGCGGCTGTGAGGGCGGCCCAAGCAGAAGAGCTAGCGTACATACGAGATGCGGCCTCACATACATTTTGTAAATTTTTAAAAGATCACGCTTTCGGACTTTGTATGATAGTCGTCGGAGAAGAAACGCCTCTGTTGCTCCCTTCTTAGTCAGCGCATTGACGTGGGCATGTAGGCTGAGGGTGCTGTCTAGAATGAAGCCCTGATGACGGTCCTCATAGCTGTATTCGAGAGTGGAGCCGGCGAATGTAATGGGCTGTGGAATGATGGTGGTGCGGAAGATTTCGTCTTTCATCGCACAACCTCGCAATTGGAAAAGGCGGATGAACGCGTCGGTCCCAAGAAGAAAGATTGTGTCAGTGCGAAGAAATCGAGGATGAGACGCACATCATCTCAAGAAGCCCAATGATCAAAAATATACTCGGTAAACACTCCAACGCAAACTATATAATTTTGCTAACTTCACTCTCACCGAACCTACTACAATTATTAAGAACATTTGTTTTGAATTTATCAGAAACTTTGCTTAACCTTCCTTTCATTATTGTATGCACTATTATGCTGTCCTGCAATAAAGTTATCTATCTATCTAAACCGTCACTTTCATAGTATACATCTATTACAGTTAACAACATGCAATGAGTGTAACAAAATTATTTGCTCGATTAGGTTACTTGGTGCAAACCACGCAAGTCAGTTATCGACCGTTGATGTATGGAAGACAAAGAAGAGAACCGCAAGACCTTCAACAGAATAGATCAGGGCTCCGTTTTCACTCCGATGCCAAGCGTCTTCAACTTCGGGGGCAGCATCCATGCAAGCATACTGGTTTCTGCCCTCATGAATCTTGTGTTCAGTCGTCAAGTATCCCCAATACTCCCTCGTCTATCCTTCATGGCACTCCTTGTGAGCTGGTACCATCAGGACACTTGCGCGGGTCTTGGCTCTGCACACAGCGCATGGCATATTCTGGTCTTGCAGAGTGCTTGAACCTGCGTTCCTCAGAGTGAAAAGGAATTTCCGTCATTTGTCAGCCAGGGAAAATACAGGATAAGCGAAACCTGGCGCTCGAGCTAACCGTTCCTAATTCTGAGAATGCGTTCGAGGGCGAGAGACATCGCTCCCATATGGTTTTACCGACAAGTCCATGCTTCTTATTCTTTCTCTATGCTACCACTGCGCCATCGCAGCCCCATAAAATATATTCGGACGACGTCGGGTCTCCGATGGAATAAATACCAGAGCGCCAACTGTTCTGATTCATCCCGAAACTCCTCTTAATCTCTGGGATCATTCTGAGGTGGAGGCGCAGGCGTTGAGCACTTTAGCGGCATTGTGCAACACCCAGTTGGCCGCTGCAACCAAACTGATTGCGTCGTCTGCTCGTTAGACAATGACCTTAGCGGGTCTGCCTGGCTTTGTGTTCAATGATGCGATCAACATTTAAAGGTTCCAAACAAAAACTAATCAACAAATCAATTAACTGCCGTTGTTGTAATTTCTAAAGAAGTTAAACTTTGCGGTCGGTGACAGCCGTGGTCAACGAGTTAGCGATTTTTAAACTTTTATTTAATTAGCTTTTAATTCTAATACATGTAATAGTTTAATCTGTTGAATACATTTGTCTTTAATTTGGGTCTAAAAGTCTATGGAACTTTTAAAGGGAGTTTTTCTCTCGTATATTATTTTCTATGTAAAACGGGGCTAATAATATAAATGTATATATTTTCCATGTCTATTCAAATGTTATTTGAAGACCTTCAAATGGATATCGTAAGGCGGGCATCAGTGTTCAGTTGTTTATATTATAAGCAATTTCAGGAAATGTTATAAGTATGAACGAATAGAAGTCTTAAGCCAAAGGCAATTGTCACCTTGAACATATATTTCATACACGCATTAATTCTTGACTTATTTTGCATTATTTTGATTACTCGTGTTTCCTAAATTTTATGCTTTATTGAATGTGTGGATTGTGGATTATTCGTTTTATGAAATAATTTTATTCTTATTTTATTTTTAAACATAATAGGTCAGTTCTTAGGCCAGGATTTAGAATGGGGACCTTATTACCAAATAAATGAATATGAACAGAGCACCATTTGAGCACTTCGGTGGATATATGCAAAATGATTTAATTATTTATATTTTTTACACGGTAGAATTGTAAGATATAATTTCAATGTTTTAATGCAAAGCGTTGTAAACTTTCCAGTCGAGTGCTTTTTATTTTATTAATTAAACATAGCAATTAACAAATGCTCTGACTGATGGCAGATGCCAACAGGTGTTAAATTAACTGTTGATTAGTTTGGATGTTTGATACATGTCAGGTGTTGAGCGATGTGAAGGTGGCCCCGCCGCCCAGAAGGTCAGAGGTCAGTTGGATGGAAAGGGATACTCGATGATAACAATGATGATTGGAGAGTGAGAAAATAATGGCATCGAATTCAGGCGTCGGTCAGTTCGCTTCGTGTATTATTGATCTCTTCAGATAAAATATTTTCTTTTTATCTCTTTGGCGCATTCGTGTTCGATTTTAGAAAGTTAGAATGCGAGGCAAAAAGTCACTCGCGACTAATTGCAATTAGTTGTTAGGACAGCGAAATTATTTTGCTGTGGTCAGAGCCCGCGGTCGGTACTTGAAATCAGCGGTACCAGAAAGACAAAGCGAGCGTTCTGCTTTGAAGAAGTGCCATGGCGCGGTTGGAGCCGCTCTTCGTATGTGATCGTCAGCGATTAAAGCGAATCCCGAATTCTTCCTTTTCATCGGGTTTATGTGATGAACCATCAAAAGGATGAAGTTATTAACAGTTTATTTTCCTTTGTTTTAATTTTATATTTCTTTCCGTTTGTTCTCAAATCATAAAAGAAAAGCATATATTTGAAGACGAGATAGAAGGTCGTTTGTGAAATGATCAAAGCGAATCAAAGAAACCGAAGCCCCGCTGTGAAATAAGCCAAAAGAAATACTACAAATAGTAGGTTATATTTAATGTAGATTATATATTCTCGAACCGAGCAGGGAGCAGGATTTTCGTTTTGCTTCTAGCAAAACACAATCATATTATTTCGATGTTTCACAGGATCAGAATCGATGCCTATTGTTCAGTCATCTCCGAATAATTCGACAGTCACCAATTGAGTATCAGATTAAATAAATACTTGCAGAATACTTGCAATTGTATAGAAATGAGATAAGATACGCCGTATGACAAAAAAAAAAAAAAAAAAAAAAAAAATATAATGCAACAAAAATGAATTTCAAGGATTAAATACGAAGAACTCCTTTCAAAATTCAAACTAATCCAAGCAGTATTTCAACCAGGATCTGTTTCTTTCGCGTTGTGTATGTCATAAGATTGATGTCAAATGTATGTCAAAATGAACAGCAGGAATAAAATAATGATTCTTAATATCTGTACTTGAATTGATCTGCACTAAGCTGCACTTAATCATAAAATCATCTTAAATGTAATTATATATACTCTTTCCTGGTGTGATTCTGTCATTTCGAGACGTTTAAATAGTTAAAAACGTGCATAATTAAATATATCTGAATATTACAACGGATTAATGGATTAACTTCATGATAATATCTTTTCAAAACTGCGCATTATATGTCACATGTGATGGTCGAAAATTCATTTATCATTTAATAGAAAAGTTATACTTCAATTAAAGCTGCTCATAGCTCGCGCCGCCCAGTGGTCGCCATTTTGAACGGTGCTGACCAATCAGAGCGCTTAAATCGCAGTTAACCACGCCTCAACTCCGTTGTGACGTCATAGGGTCCGCCCCGTTGACCAACGCCTTAAAAGGAGACGCACGACTGTCATATGGAAAATTCTTCTTCTGCTCAATCGCTGTTAATTACAAGTTTACTCAATTTGGATCAAGTGAATTTCGAACATGGAGAATACGATGGATCACATCTTGTTCGATCAGAAGTGTCGAGAGTGGAGCAAGTATATGGAGGGCTGCTGGACGAATCCCCAAGACGGCCGGGTATGTTTTCAATATTACACAATTAATTTCTGAAGATCCAATTATTGACAACGTCATCTATGCATTTAGAGATTTTCATTTTATGTTTTCTGTAACATCATGTTTCATAAATCACCTTTTCTCCCTTCAGGTTACGGTGTTCCTCAGTCAGCTGGACATATTTACAATTAAAACCTGGGCAGATATTGAGACACTTCGGGTGAGTGGATTTCTCGGTTTTATTTCTTGCGATTATAGTCATTTGTTCTCTTCCTTTCTGCAGAACTCTGGAATTGTGAAAATTGTGAAACGGTACCGGAAGCATGAAGGGAAACTCGGCGAGAAGGCCCGAGAGTTGACTTCAAAATGGAAGAAGATATTTTCTGTTTTCAAACACGAAAAGAAAGTAGAAGAAACGAAAGAAGAAGTAGCTGGTCTTTCGTTCGAATGCGTGTTGAATTACGACGCAACGCCAATTTACAACGAAAGTGCGAACAAGGAGAATAACATGTGCAAGAAGCGGAAGGCAGATGTTGACCCTATGGTCCCCCTTCCCCCTTCAAAACAGGTATATCTCACGTTTAACGTATGCGCTGGAAATAAGCCTCATTCTCTAAATAGGCCAAGGTGTCGATTGATGACGTCGATCAGATGGTATCGTCACTCAACCAGACTTCGACCGATTATCAACCGATGCCTCGTCAGAGGTTGGCTGAGCCCGTGAAAGGTATAGTACTGAATGCTCATATTTCGGGTGTGTATACCTTTTGCGTTTGTTGTGTTTAGTGAGCGTTGAAAGTGACGCGGGAATCAAAAGTAAAACCCCAACACCAGTTTACTCTGGCAGAAAAAGGACCGCTTCACATCAGACAGGTAAGCTGTTTGAATGCTATTCATATGCAGTTTTTAATTTATTTTTATGTTATGCAGTGTCACACACGCAATCGTCTCATTGTCTGGCGTTCTTGGAACAAAATATCAGCTGTGAGTTATTCAATGCCAATATCTGCGACTATCAATTAATTTCTTTTTCTTATTCTCAGCGTTTGACTGTATCTCGGAAAAGTTGTACGATATGATGAAGCCTATTCTGGTAAAAGTATCTGCAACCAAGTTGCACGCTTTGGAAACGGTCAATCCAGTGAGTACACGATTTGCTAATAGTTCCTATTAAATAATTTATTAATTTTTAGCAATTAATTGGTTATACCGAGGAACTCTGGATGCGATTTTGCGGGAAAGATTTCCGTGGCACCAAACCTCAAGAATGCGGAAGCTGGCGTGATTTGTATTGGGTAAATAATTCCCCTCGATTTCATCAGAACCCATTTCAGTCTCTTTTGTTCTTTCAAGAAAAAACACAACGAGAGGGAAGAACGATTGAAGAGTCTGACCGCCTCTATCTCCAAAGGCGTCGATCAAAAGAAAGATGGTTGGTCGTCTTTAATCATTTACATCATTCAATAATATTAATTATTGACCAGCTGTGAAGAAGACAAAGTTAACCATCGTTGACGTCCAGGCAAAGGCTTCCAGTGTCGTCATTCAAAAGAAGATTCAGACGCAGCAAGCAGCAGATCCCAAAACCATGGATCCTCTCTGGAATCTCCCTCCCAAAGGTCACGCCTCCAACATCCCTAGTCCAACCAACAGTCCAATCAACACCCCTCGTCCAACCAACACCCCTAGTCTAACAAACAACCCTAGTTCAACCCCTAGTCCATCGAAGAGCGTTGAAAGGGCCGCCCCGGCACCCGATAAGAAGAAGGCATCCAAGAAAAGTAAGTAAAAATAACAGAACTCATGAATTTTCATGTGCGGTTTTTTTTTCCTACAACAGTGAAGAAAGTTGCTCCGTTGATGGCTAAAGCCATGCGCTCTTGCAACAGGATGCGTCGCTAGTGATCTGCCCTCCCGTCACCATGACAACACCATGTCTCACACTTTATATCCAAAACAATGCTGTGCTATGATATTATATTATACTTACTGGCCGAGAACTTAATTTTAAAATATTCAACTACTTAGTACGTCTATCATTGCTTGTGATTTATGCAACTTCAGCTTTTACTTGAACAAATTAGTTCTATTTTAATATTAATGTTTACAGTTAAATTTTATTGCTTTATTATTATTTATATTTATACAAAATGTATTTCAGATCGATGATGAATTCATAAAATGACAGTGTCGTAAAATCTTAATGTTGATCAGAATGTCTTCTGTAAGTTTTTACTTTTGCATATTTTTGCTGTCGCATTTTCGGAATTATTGGTACAACCATGCTTCCTCTTTTGTCGAAATCGCTTTATTGATTTAAATAAAAAATTCATGGAATCTGCTTAATTTTTCCCGAATTTGTTTTTATTGCATGCATGTCAAGAGGTCAGAGGTTAAGGGTCAATCCAAATAAACGACACTTCTCACATGTACATGTAGTATATCTGAGAAGTGTCATTTATTTGGTATTTTCCATTAAAAATGAAGAGTCGTGAGGCATGAAGGGGTTTTGTGGCTTCACCTAACCCTTTCGGATGATGCGGGCCTCAGAACAGAAGCCCGGTACTTAGCAATAAATCCCAAGAGTTCTTTATCCTGCACACCACAATAGACGCAGCGTCGGGTTTTGTCACACAATTGGGCAGCACGGCAGTCACCGAAGAATTATAATTATAGCGAATTGCAATTATAATTCACAATGATGAAATGACGAGTAGCTGAGTATAACATAATGAGAACATTCAATCCTGCAAGATTTCAAGTACTGGACCATTTTTATGTTACCTCGATATTGCCACGGGCGTTATGATTGTGAATAATAATTGTAATTCGTTATAATTGTAATTCTTCGGTGACTCTGCAGTGCTGCCCAACTGCGTAACAAGGCCAGGCGCTGTGTACTACTGTCTATGGTGGTATGCAGGATAAAGAACCCTTTGGATTTATCGATAAGAGTAGGGGGAAATCCCGGTCCCGGGCCTTCTGTTCTGGCGCCCGTATCATCCGATCGGATTGGGTGGAGCCGTAAAACCCCATCACCCACTCACTCATCACGATCGCTCTGAAATATTATCTATTCCAAACACAGCGTTCAGCGAAGCATGAGGCTCAAGCTGACCAAACCAGCCGCTGTGCAAGTGGCGCTGCTAGTCGCTTTTAAATAGGGGAGACAGGCTGTTACACTTCTTGGTCTCCAAATTCTTTGGCAGCAGCGATATCAGTGCGCTTTTACTTAATGGGCTTTTATAGTAAATATCGATTGCTAATTTTGCTATTATCGGTCGCCATTTCACATGTTACACAATCTTATATCCTACAATCGGCTTGAGCCCGACTTCAATATCGGCAGTTGGACTTTGGTGCGTTATGATCGTGCGACCCATCCATCCAGTTCATCACTTTTGTCCTTTGCCTCTCAGACAGTTCGACCCAATCGATTCACCCGAAAGCAAACTCAGCTGGATGTAATTCAGTTTGCGCCAGATCCGAAATATTGAATGACTGAATGAAGAAACCGCTTCAGTTCGCAGCAGAATTCGAACGTCAGCAGTTTCTTAATTGTTGAATTGAATTAGGAAATATGGAGACGCGTAAAATGACCTGTCTACATCGCATTGGGGATGAATCTAGTGCAAGGCTGGTGATCGATCTCGAAGATCAGACTCAGGTTGGCATTCAATTTCATTGGATGACTGGTATTTGGTATGATTTGACTTGCAAGCTTTAAAGTTGATTTAAATTGATTGCAACATCAAATTTAAGCCAGAATTCCACAATCCACCGTGATATTGTACCAACCAGATCGCCAGATCATGCAGATGTATTTATCGTTTTGTTTTTCTTTATCGTTTCATTTTTCCTGTACATCATACTACATGTTTTTGTACAAAATATATTATAATAATAATAATAATAATTATTATTATTATTATTATTATTATTGTTAACCAACCTCAAACTCATTGTGTGATTGAGCTACTCACCTACTGACTGAGTAGAAGTAGAACTACTGTCACCCGTGTAAAACCTCAGAACCGTTTAATGAGAACCGGGGACTTGAGTTGAGGGAGGTGCAATCATAGCGTTGACTGCATGCTAGACAGTGGATGCAGAGTGACAAATAGGACCAGTTGGTCCTATGTTGTCTCGATCTCTGTGCGTTGAGTGTTCCACTCTAGGTCTCAGATCATTAGCGAGTATGTTTGGGGCAGTTCAACCGTATCAATGGGTCACCGAGCTTTGCTTTGCTTGCTGTCAACTACGCTTCACTGTGAGGCTGATAACCTCTTACGTCAGCCGAGGTTTAAGTTATCAATGCGTGTTTGTAACTTCCACGCCCCCCGCATGTCACATTGCGAAGCAGTCAGGAGGCTGTTATGATGGAAACTGGACCATAAGTTCTTAAAGCACTCCTTGACGGAGGTTTACACTATGTTTAAGAAACATTTGGGTAATCATTGAAGAAAACAAAAATTTTTGCATTTTGATTCACAGGTCACGATGGGACGACTGGAAACAAATGATGTAGTGCTAGACGAGAGCCTAGCAGTGTCAAGACATCACATATATTTTGAGAAAAAAGACAACATTTGGATGATAAAGGATTTGGTGAGCGGCCCAATGTGGTTCTATGATAACATTTCTTTTGTTGCGTTATTCCAGAACAGTGGGAACGGCACATACATCAATGATGTGAGAATAGATCCCGGTGTGCTTCGACCTCTCAACAATCGAGACGTCATTGAAGTGGGCAGGGATCCAAAAAGTCGTCAGATGACATCATCGTATAAATTCCGTTACTTTGCAAAAGCGCTCGTTAAAGTGAATCTTGGGGATGAAGAGACTGAGAGTAAAACTCTCAAGGAATCATCGAAAGACAATACTGCTGTTGGAGGCACAAATGAGTTGAGTGCTGAGAGTGACCCTAAACTGGAAACCTCCCCTCAGGTAAATTTTATTCCAAAATGCTCGATTCCTGCCCTTGGCTGTTTGGAATTGTCACTTTGCTCGTCCATTTGACAATTTCCACGCTATATATTATATAAACATTGGGTTTATTTTGACAAAAACCTGGTTTTTGGAGCATGAGGTTCTGCTGCATATTTTCTTCCCCCCCAAAAAAAGAGGATTTTTGCTGAAGATTCCTTATAATAATGGTAAGCCATTTCTGTCCTTCTCTGATCTATATATGCAGAACAGCCTTATTCCAAATTAATCCAGTTGTATCCACTGAAACAAATCAATTATTTCCAGACGAGCGAATCTTCGGAGGACAGCAACACAACACAGTTGTTTAGTCCTCAGCCATCGTCCAGCGCAAAAGACAGCAGAACGGCGAGAAGGCCCAAGAAAGCCAGAGCCAGCACAGGGTTCGTTTTCTCCCACTCTCTGGCTTCCTAACCTTGTTTAATTTTTTCAAGGAAACTTGTCGGAAAACGTATTCGACACAAGTGGATTTTGGATGAATCTGCGGAACCGCCAGAGGTTGCTTGGTACACAGGTATTGCTCATGAATATTCATCACACAGTGGGTGGCACACAAGTCGATCTTGGTAAACGATTGTCTAAAATGGTAAACAGACGAGTTGCGCTATTTGTAATCAGGGAAAGGCTGCTCTCTTCAAAACTTTGATCTGATAAATACAATTCGATTTTATCCATGAGACGTGAATTTATCCGAGCAGTCAAGACTTTGGAAATAGCTTGAGGAAGAGATTTGTATGAGGAATCCGTGCTAGAGTTATCAAGGTTCCATAGTAATAATAATGATATTTCATTCTCTTGTCATCAGTGCTGTATTAATACTGTAGATCCAATCTAGTCAAAAGCTCTGCACTCATTCATCATCTTTTTATCGCTTTTCAGGTCGAATTAGCAGCCTACTTTCTGGCATAGAGGGTCATGCGAAATCAGTTTATGAAGTGAAATATGACGGAGACTCTCAAGTGTATCGTGTTGATCATGTGATGGAAGATATTGCCGAGGGCTCACTTATTGTTCTATGATAGAAACAATCTTTTAAATATGGCAGCACGTTTTAGTCATAATCGTTTGGTAAAATCAGGAAAAAATTGACAGTTTTCTTACTTTGATAGTGTGTTTTTATTTTTACATGTCTTTATTGTTTTGTGCCGATCTGGCTAATAAATGATTGTTTTATTTTGATGATTTTGGGGTTTTGGTTTTCTGTTTCCATTATTGTATAAATATATATTTATTTATCTGTTCTGATTGGAATATCTGGAATATTTGATGTGTCTGGCTTTTCTTTGAGTTGCATGAACATGTACTTCAGTTATATCCTGACCTTCATTATTATAATGGTCTGATTTAAAATTGAAATCAATTTGATTGAGATATTGAAGAAACAAGTACAAAAAATGGTGCTGCATGATTCCCAATCAACCAATGGCAATCACTGAATCTTGAATGAACAGGTTTGGGGTCAAAATGTTGAAAATTCCCTGGTTTATATTATGAGGCACTTATCCTTATTTTGAAATTGTGTTGTGTATGTACTATATAGTGCCGCTTATATTTATAAGCATCTGCACAATTTACCAATTTACACGTGGGCCTTTATTACCCAAGGAAGAAGTAGCTGGCCAATGTGGTCATTTGGCTCATGTATTGAACCCATGTTGATGCACCTTTTTTTTAACTGCTCAGATCATCTTGCCAGTGATCCCAGACAATCAGAAATACCCAGCAGCAACAATTGAAGTTTTAGTTGACCAAAGTGAAGTGAAAAAAGACAAAGTTTTACTTCCCGACCTCTCTGAAGACGAAGACAAAGAAAAGCAGGTCAGCATCTTATCACCTTATCTTATCTCATCACCTTCATCCAATTCATCTCCTCAAGTAGAGATTTTGTGTTCTATGTACTTCTAAATCACAGTTAAGTTTGAGCTAGATGTATATTATTCCTCAACTGTTGTATGAAGCCCGAAAGACTCCATTGCTAAAGAACACCCAGACACAGAATCATTATATGAAATGGCAAACAGCAATTGTGATTGTTTGACTTATGAAAATGAACAAACTCGTGAAATGCTTCATTGTTTGAATTGTTTACCTATTTAACTAGAAAGTTTTGCAATATTTCTGGTATCAGGAGTTTGCAGCAGCATTAGCAAAAGCTGAAGAACGTCACAAAAAGGCTCAAGAAGAGATGGAAGCGAAGATGAAGGAGCAAGAGGAGAAGCTGAGTGCGCTGTTGGCGGAGAAATTGCAATTGTCAGAAAACATCCAGGAAGACTTAATGATGCAAGAGGTTCGTTTTTGGTTCTCTGTGTCCGTCATCTCGCTCATGATACCCACACAGGCTGCTCATCAAGAAGAATTGGCGATCCTCAGGGAAGATATGATGTCTGAGTTAATCCAGAAAAAAAAGGTGCACTATTGAATATGATTATTGTGGAATTGTGAAAAGACCTTTTTATCGTCAGGAGGTGCAGCAGACATCAAATGCACAAAATGAGCTGCACGCTAAATTGAAAGAGTTTGAGGATCAAATGGCTGCCACGAAGGTCTCAGTGGAGGCGCAAATACAGGAAAAGATACGCAGAAATCTTGAGGAGGCCATGGAAAATGAGCTCGTCTGCCCAATCTGCAGTGAATACTTTGTTCAGGTTGCAATTCTTTCATTAGCAATCGATGGAAAATTGTGAATTTCATTTTCTTGTTCACAGGCAACGTCGTTAAACTGCTCTCACACATTCTGCGCTGCTTGTATTGAAAAATGGCTGAAACAGAAGCAAGGCAAAACCCGCTGTTGTCCACAATGCAGGCAGACTGTGACGTCCAGTGTGCGGTCACTCGCACTGGACAACCACATTGACCACCTGATGGAGAACATGTCAGAAGAAGCGAGGAAAGCGCGTTGCTTGCTCAAAGATCATCGCAAAAGTGACCAAGCTTTCCTTTTGCACTTTGTAATTGACATGCATTTTTTATTTAATTTTTTTTTCAGAGATTCAAGATGCTCTAGTGGAGCGTCCACCACAGAGGAACAAACATCGCCAAAGACACGCAGAACCCACAGTCCACCGTTTAGTCAACACTCCAGAGGCGCAATATTTCCGCCGAGTCTACACGAACCAATCGCACGCAGTGAATTCTGAACAACACACACGACCGCCTCATCAGCCACGAAACAATCCGTTTCGATTAAATTGAATCCTACGATGTTGGCCACTCTGTTTGCTTTTACATGGTTTATTTTGAAGCCTCAAACTTGCTATGCATATCCGTGAAATCTTTGACTTATCTGCAGAACTATTTGAATGAATAAGAATTTTATTGAAAATTATCCATGATCTACATTCTTCCGTAGGTCAGAGCACAATTTAATGACCTTCTTGTTTTTCCTTTTGAGAGGCTGTGTTTGCGTTGATTCTTTTAGTCTCCACAGTGAATACTGCGAAATCACTGTAAGACTAGAGGCACTAATATAATACTTTTTGTATCAGGGTGCCGTAAAACTCCACCCATACAATATATCGTAAGACTAATACATGCTCATCATGCATTTTTCCAGTTTTCTTCACTTTATTCCATTTCTTTAATAAACTGGAAAACCACAATGAGTCCCACTCCTTCATCCTTAATATTATTTTATTCACAAAGAGAAATATTATAAGGTAAATCTACTGACGAGTAAAAAAACGAAAAACAAACAAAAAATTTGTCTCAATGTTGAGTATATTGAATATTCTATTTGCAAATATGCAATAATTATATATCACTGTCACCGAGACAGTGCTTTAAAACGCGGATCAGTGAATTTTGAATTTGACCTCAATGTATAGACTATACATTGTTTGCG
>KB293746.1:222603-252559 GCA_000328365.1 Capitella teleta | reverse complement strand
ACCACTCTGGACGGGCGGTCAGGAAGAATACGTTGACTGGCAATTCATAGGTTCACCAAGTGATGGTTCGCCAATTGAAATTTATCTTTGAAATTTAAAATTAATTTTAGAAAACAAAAACAGCTAAGAACGAATATGTTTACAACCTAACTTGTATTTCAGGTACCTCATACATGATGTATCAAGGCTGCTATAAAGATGACCCCAGCAACTCGTTGCTGAGTGTCTACGTGAATGAGGGACAAGAAGTCCTTCCCACTGCTTGCAGAACAAAGTGCAAGGGGGAGAACTATCGGTATGCAGGGGTCAGACTCAAGACAGCGGTCAGTTTATTGCACTCATGGATGGTCAGTTATCAACATTTCTTTATAGAGTTCCCCAGGCGCGGTTATCTGTCGATGTGATAACGAATTCAATCCTGGTGCTGATTCTCTGATAAAGTGTCACGACAAGTGCCTCGCAAATGATACATTAGTCTGTGGAAATGGTGACAATACAGGATTGATGGTCTATCGTCTGGATGGTGAGCTTTTAGTTTGTTCTCAATGCACTGGAAAAGGAAGGGGGGGGGGCGTATCGAACCATATAAAATTTATCGCATATCCATTGCGCATGCATATTATGATGCATTTTGGGTATTTGTTGCAACAACTCCGGAGTAGGCCCTATCTGAGAAACAAAACCACGAAACTATCGCTCAATGTCCCACAAAAGGTTAGTTAACACATCATTTAGTGAGTGAAATTGTTTAGTTCGCGAGTGTACTGCATAAATATCGAGAACATTAGTCCGTAACTTTCAGAACAATCGAAAATATTGCCACCATTGAGCAAAATGAGTTCCTCGGCACTTGCAGCTATGGCACTTCAATTTGGTGACCTAATTAGCAATGTGTAAATTGTCCATTTCCTGACTAGATCAGAATGCACCGCGCCAAGCGAAATCTTAAATTTGCATTTGAGGACCCGTGGCTTAATTCCATACTTTACTCTTCCAGGTATTCCCATTGATGGGTGGTACAGAGACCAACCGAACAATTACCTCGAGTACCAAGGGTGCATGGCTCTCAACCAAGGCAACCGTTACAGATGGGGAGATGAAGACTGTTCAGAGACATACGCATATCTGTGCGGTTATGGTAAGAAAAATAATGGTAACAGCATAATAGTCGCGACTAACTATGCATGTGCTATTGTATGATATAATGGAGCTTAGCGCATACTCTTCCAATTATGTATCATTTACATATTTACTATGTACTCAACACACAGTCTTCTAACTGCCTTGATTCGGTCTCAACTTCCAACTTGATTCACGAAGTACTAAACCACTCCACCCATTGTGTTATGCGTTTGAAGCTTCGTATTGCTACATTCTTGGTCTATTGTGAACTATCCCGAATAATTCACTATCAACATTGTTATGCTCGCTAGCAATAGGTTTACGGTTTTCTCTTCAGATAATACAAACGAGCGAAATTGCGACGGCTGGGGACAGAAATACCTGGAAGACCAGTGCTACAGCGTGCACACATCTGAAAAATCATGGTTCAAATCACGAGAGGCTTGCGTCGAAGAAGGGGGAGACCTTTTGAAGTTCTCCACCCAGAAGTTCTACAACGAGTTAATCCAAACTAGTGATATTTCCTCCTCAAACAATAGATGGTGGGTGGGTGGAACCAACAGAAAATGGACATGGTCCACAGGTATGTCATGCCGTGAAAGTAAGAACGTAAATACTTGTATTGCTTCCAGGTGAAGAGATGTTGTACACCAACTGGGCCGGTTTCAGACCGTATAAATGGGAGCATGAGTGTGTTCACATGAAGAGCACAACTGGGCCTAGTCCGTACATGTGGGAGGATATCTTGTGTACTGAGTTGCATCCATTTGTTTGCCAAAAAGGTCGGTTTTATTTCAGTTCATTCGGGCATATTACTATAGCCACGGCCATATCTCGATCATATCTTAAAAGTTGGAAAGATTTTATTTGTTGGTATAGAGACATATTAGGTCACTGTGTTAGCCAATTCGAGTCACTTGATCTCGACTCTCGAGATACCATTATGCCTTAGTCAAATATTGAAGGGTACAATGGTTTGTACGTAAATAGGACATCCCATATTGCCCTGAATTCAAATCAACCAGTTCGTGATCGGAGAATACGGCCATTAAGTAAAACATGGTCGACAATTACATAATAATTTGGGTCGAGTTCACACCCTAATTTTAGCAAGTACACAATTTGCAAGCCCTATGACACTGAAATTAGATGGACTAACATTTAAACCATTATGTTCCAGGCTGTTAGAATTGATATGCAATGCCCCGTGCTTTGCTTTTATGTAAGGAATGGCTAGTTTCATGTGAATCAACATTTTGTATATACATTCATTGGTGTTTACTGAATAGTGTCACACAAGCCCAAATAGCTTTGATGGTTGAACAACAGGTCGAAGTGTTATGCTGTTGAATTTCCACTCGACAGTTCTTGGTGGATCTCAAATATATTACGGTTTGCTTGATTGAATAAATGTCCTGCTAAGAACTGGACATGCTAAGGAAGGGTAGTTGCGGAGAGTGAACAAATAAGTAGGCGTAATGATTCCTACAGGATTGCAATTGATAAGTGCAATCATTTTTTTTTTTTTATGTATTCATCACCCCAAAATTGATCAACAGAAATCTCACGACCAACGCTTGCCCCAACGCCTGCCCCAACGCCTACGCCAGCTCCCACGCCTACTGCAGCACCAACAGGACCGACGCCGACGACGCCGACGACGCCGACGACGCCGACGACGCCGACGACGCCGACGACGCCGACGACCGACGACGACACCGACGACACCGACACCGACGACACCGACGCCGACACCGACGCCGGCTCCAACGCCAGCTCCAACGCCAGCAACCAAAGCACCAATCTCGAGCCCAAAGCCATCAAAATTACCAACGGCTGCTCCAGTGTCGGGTGATGATGAGATGTTCTCAACAGGTTGGTAGAAATCATGATTATAGTGGGAAGGTAATTGGTTATTGAATCATGCTATGATTGTTTACACTAATTAGACATGTATTTTGGGAATTACGTTTCCTACCTTCTATTATAATTATAGGATCGCTCTAAATACTAGTATTCTTTACAACTTACATCGCATCTCATTTCCACAGGAATCATTGTCGCAATTGTCTTAGCGGGTGTTGCAGTTCTGGTCTCCACGATCAGACTTCTAGTTTACTGTTGCCAGAAATCCCGAGCTTCGTAAGTATTATAGCAATGAAATTATAAATACACTATATGCAGTAATGCATGATTGGTGCTTGGATGTTAGCAAATCCCCATGAAAAGTTGTATCAAAAGTACACTTTACGCCTTATATCACGATTATTTCTTCACTAGATTCTCCTTACTTCAGAAATCACAATACGCCTAACCATCCATATTTCATTTATATTTGTGTCCCGAAACGAGAACTTGTTATCCGAAGTTCGGATTGGCTGAATTACCCATCCCTAATTGATGAAGGATTTCAAAATAATTATACTTGTTATACAGGCGCTACAAGGCGATCCCAGATGATAAAAACACCGCTATTGCTAAATATAATACCGTCTGTATATTTATTATTATATTTTTGCATGTTGCACATACGTTATGATTATGTTTTGCGCACAGATACGAACACATGTCATAACGTTCACTTGATCGGAAATTGACGACTCAGGTTTGTGGAGATCGACTCTCATTGCAATAACCCAATCACTAACAATGACTAACATTATTTATATAGTAGAACTTATAGTTAACAATACTCATCGGTAACTATTTAATGACAGAGTATTTTGTGTGATTCAATACTACTAGTGGTATGATCTATAGTATAATAAACATTGTATTTGTATTGTCAATGTGTGTGCAACTTTACTAGCAACCATGTTAACAGTTCATGTAATAATATTTTGAAGACTTTCTAATCTTGAAAATAAACTAAACCTTTATATTGCCTGATAATATCATAATTGAGTGATCAAATTAGCTAGTTATGCTGCGAATGCATAGCAACCAAACGGCGAAAATTGGTCTTATTTCATTACATAAAGCTACATACCTGTATATTAGAACAATTTGCTAATGAATTCCTTTGTTTCCAATTACAGAGGAAGACACAACCTGTTTTGCAGTAACCATAACAACAGCTACGGTGACCATGACAACCCTGGATATTTGTACGACACGAGTCACCGAAGACAAAAACCTTGTATCACAGATAACATTTACATGTGATAAAAGTAAGGAAAGAAACATACACAAATGTACGCACGCTTTTCAGCGCAATGCGAACGCGATAAATATGCCAAATCATAACAGCAGCAACCCTACAATACCCTCCGTTTATTGGTCGCAATATGTTGTCGTTTTTCAATATTGTTTATTATTAATTTTGAATCGCTGGCCGGATATTTCAAAATTGTTTTGTCTATAATTTTGTTTACAAGACGTGTCAAGTTTATATTTTCTCGGGAAACCACATAGCATTGTCGGATTGTTCGTGAGATAAACATCTATTGTTGAACACTGTATGAAGGTCCATTATTACTTGTATATATTTGTACATTTTATATATATTCGTACATTTTATAAATGGGGTGAACTTATCTTTCGTCACATATACAATGTACTTGGTATGATTATTCTCACTATTGTGTTCTGTTCTTTAAAGCAATATAATAATTATACAAGTTTTGTATATACTGGGTACATGTATTTAATACTAATAGTCCTAACTGTGTGAAGATTACTGCAAGTTAACAGTAGATACAATTTAAATTTAATCCTAATATTTTCATTCATTTTCCTCCACAAGCACTTATCAAAAATTAATGTTTTTAAAACTCATACCCCTCATTGAGGTTTAATAAAATTCTTATGAAAATATTTGTAATTTCATTGTAGCTTCAACTTTATTTCTCACTTAGACAAATTCAAAACATGAAAAAAAAAAAGAATAAACAAATATGGACGGAAAATAAGTAATTTGCATCAATATTTTCTTGGGGAAAAAACTGATCTAATATCAACAGTATGCCACCAGAAGATCATCAAAGTTGAATATTAATATTGAGAATCCTATCGTCTTGGAAATTAATATACCAACGGGCAAATAGAAACCCACCACAAATCCTTAACACATGAGAAGTTAGAGAAATTGCAATTTTTATGGTTATACACACATTCAAACACTGAATCTTTCGCACAAGTAAACAGTTATCATGAGTTTCCCTGCCGATACTGGCGTAACCCTTGTAAAAAGACCGCTTTGGTTTCATCCATCATTTGGGCATACAGTTTGATGTCTTCATCCTTTGCTTGCAGCGTTGATTGCAAAGCAGCTTTCAATGCTTTATTCTCATCCTGTTGTATCTCCAGACTGGGTAAATAAACATCATTAGATTAAACATCCCCGCTATTGTTTAAAAGTACATGTGCTACTGTTTAAAAGTACATGTAGACTGAGGATACATGCACTCTAGGTGAAACAAAGTGAATTTTATTATGTTTTCTGAGAATAACAGAATAAAATGTACTCACTTAACTTGCATTTCCTCCAAATCGCCTCCCAAGTCATCAACAACTAAACTCTCCCTTAAACTGATGCTAGACGCTGTCATTCCTTTGATTTTTCCTCTTCTCCCTATGAAGATGACATTTTATAGAAATAAAGCATTCACTACTAACTCTGGACTGACCTGTAGAGGACCCTTGCTCAACCTTCACCTTTCCTAATTGTTTCTCTAAATGTGCGTTTCTTTTTCGTTGGTGGAGGATCTCAGCTTGTGCGTCCGTGGATGAAACTGTCATATGGCTTATTCTGGATGTTTTATAGTTGTGTAAAGATGAACATAGGATAACAAAATTTAACGAACCTTCCTTCCAAGACCTGCACCAATTCAGACAAGCGATCGCGTTCAACTGTGGCTGCTTGGCAAAGAGATTTGTACTCCTGGCACTGTAACTTCAGCTCATTCAACTCAAGACTGAGGATCATAAAAATTTAGCAAGAAATTACTGATCTCTGAATAAGATCCATGAATTGATTTGAACTTGTTCAGCTCTGAGATGAACGGCACAATTGAAGGATCATTTCCAGCTTACATAAAAACTTACACTAAGTTATTGGCAGAGGCTGGGTGTGAATTTCTAGAAGACGATCTATCACTGAGAAGAGCTGATTGCCTGCTGGGGGGTGAGTCAACTCTGAAGTTAGAGAGATTATTGCCCACTGGAAATGCTCAATTTATTTCTGAACTTATGAAGTCTCCCGATGGTTGGCTCATGCAATTTGTGACATGACAAAAATTGTAAGAAACCTAAATTGATTCTCACATGAATGTGTTCGAAGGAGAAGTATTGACGTCAACAACCTCTGCAATCACAGACTGGGGTCGGCTCTCAGAGGTTGAGGGTCGCTCAACTCTTTCAAAGATGGCATTCATACCATGTTCTTCAGAATTCTGAAATCGGGTAAGATTTTAGAAATAACTATGTTCACTTAACGTAACGGCTGTACTCTGAATCTGAGGCATAAAATTGAAAAATTCCCTAAATTGTGGTACGCAATTGAGCACACGATTCAGCCGATTCCTGAATGTACCTGTCTTCTTGTGTTCTCCAAATCCTGCTCCAACTGGTGAACTTTTGCCTCTTTCTCCGCTACGATTGCTTTCAGCTGCTCAACAATGTTGTTTTCCTGCAGTGACTTAGTCGATAATTTATGCAAAGTGTCCTTCTTCACATTCTCAAGTTCTCTCTGTTTCTCTGTGTTTGCTTCAATGCTTAATTTTAATTGCTCCTGCTGCTTCTGTAAATAAAAAATGTTACAAGGCTTGTCATTTGAATGATTTTGCACCGGGCGCAGTGATTGGTCAATGTTACATATTTTAAATTTTTGGCACTTTTAACAAATAAATAAACAGCCTGTGGTAAGTTGATTTGTGTCAATGTCTGTGATTGGTCAGAATGGAATTTCACCAGTAATGCAGACACCAGTTCATCATCATGTTTTCCTTTGTCAATTAATGTTGTCACTTGCTGCTTCATGGCTTTGACTTCATTTGACAAAATTTTGTTTCTGAGGAGAAAGAGTTAATATTTTCTGATGAATGATTTCAAACAGGGAATGAGGAGCACCTTGCTTTAGTGGCATCAAATTTCCCCTTCAGAGTTTCATGATCTTGCTCCAAAGCTTTCATTTCATTCAACATTCGCTGAAAAAAATATCATTGAAATTTAAAAGTCAAATTTGAAACAGCAATACGGCCAATTTACAGGAAACACGGTTGACCAAAAAAAAAATCCCCTTAAATTCTAAAAGTGCATTTTGAACAAAATGAAAATAATCTCTTCAAATGGCGTGATATCTTGGTGGACATCAGAGCTAACAATATCTGACTAACACACCAATGATCAGAAATAATGAAAATCAAAGAGCATGGAAATAATAAAAGAAATAATAAGAATTAAGAAGACCGACCTCTTGGGCTTCCTTGCGTTCTTTCTCCATTCGCTGAACGTTTTTCCTTCCCCTGATATCAACTGATGAAGCTGTCAACCGTGATGACGCTGAACCCATGAACTGATCCTCCAGATCTGCATCTAGCTCAAGGTCACTCCGCTTGGACTTCACTTCTCCCAACTGGCACTTCAACTCATTCACCTTCGCAGGAAACATTGCATAATCAAAGAAAGGGCTGAATAATCATGCATGGGATAACAGAGATACATAAAACCAAATATCTGATTCCCTATTTGGCAAATTGGTCTTGAATTGTGAGCAATGTTACATTATGTTCATATTATGCATCATAATTTAAACACTATTGCATAATGCAATGAGATTACCTTTTTTTGAAGAGCAATAATCTGTTGAGCTCTTCCTCTCCAACCAGACGTCCCAGTCAACAAACTCTGCACAGGAATATTCTCTCCAATTTCTTGGTTTAACACCTAAATAAAACATGTGGAAGAAGAAATATTCAATAATATTAATTAACTATTATGATAAACAGCTTCCAAAATATTATCAAACTAGATATCAAAGAGGCAAAAGCTAATCTTCAATTGAGATATCAATGAGACGTGTTAAAATAACGCCTAAAATGGAGAAATGAGAGAACTGACCTTTTGGAAAACCTTCACCTCGTTTCTCAATGACTGATTCTGGTTTCGCTGTTCTGCTAACTTCATTTCAGATTGTTTCAACTTATCTTGTAAGGATTTCACTTCATTTGCATTTTGCTGAAATTTTTTAGAATACCAGCATGTCATTTAAATCATATTCATTGTATTTTTTATTACATTTTTATTTATTTATTTTTCATTTTTTCCTTACGTTTTAATTTAATTTCATTTTCTGTATTTTTTGCTCTCATTCTATTGTAGGCAACATAAAAACTTTCTGATTCAGTCACCACCAACTGTCAGTTAATTTGCATATGATCTGAATATTTTATTTATTAATTACAGAGAAACACAGATTCATAATTCCCATAAAAAAAGAATAAAAAAATGGCTGTGAAAAAATCTCACTGTGGCATCCGAAGCAGAGGTTCTTGCACTCTGTAGAGGCCCAGAATCATCATTGGAAAGCTACAAATAAAAAATATGAACAAATCTGCAATAAGAGCTCCAAATGTTCACCTTAATTTCAAGGTCATTGCACATACGCTTTAGTTGTTTGGATTTGGTGCGCTCGCTCTCCAACTCAGAGGTCAGCTCTCGGATCTTCTTCGAAAGATCAACGATCTTTACAGCAGCCACGTCACTCCCAATGTTACCTGAGAGGTCAAAAAGTCAAGAGGTCAAAGAGAGAATATTGATGCCCTATGACCTTTGACTGCTAAATAATTAATTGATTTGCAAAAAAGAAATTCCCATCCGAAAATTATTATTACCCGATATTCAGTTTTTCACTCTTCACATTGATAAGGTATTTCATGATTTTTCTTCTTGCAAATTTTGCGAGATGCATTGATAATATTACCAGAAATAGTGTCATAAATAATTTGGAGTACGCGTAGAACTACTCTGATTGATCAAACCATTTTCATTGACGCCCCTCTCAGATTTCTTCTTCATTTGGCGAATCTCAAAATCTCTTTCGCTGAGCAGTTTGTACAAACGGCCGGTCTCATCCTTCATTTGCTGTACATGAAAAACATAATTATTATAGTCCAGATAACAAAATATTTTATGTTAGAGCAAATAGATTTTAATTGCATGTCTACAGTCGACACTGAGGGAAAATGCTCTCTCGCAACTCACCCTGATCTGGTCATTCAAATGGGCAACCAATTCTTCTGAATAAATTGAAGTATCAGGAGGGTCTGCAAGCTTGAATAAAAACAAAGAATGCAGGAGAATGAAGCTGATTCTGTTATTCAGTATATTAATAATATTTCAGACGGAATTATTTCGACTAATTAGGGACTGACAAACCTTGAGATCAAGATCATCGTTAATTCCAAATGAGTGTGAAGAACGCACATTTGATTCCTTCGTTTTCTCTTTCGCTTCTTTGCGCACTTTTAATTTTGCCAACTTTTTCTGCTGACTTTCTTGCAAGGAATTGAACTGTTGTTTCAGTGAGTTTGAATCCATTCCTGCAGACTGTATGGGCGATGAAGAAAGAAATAGTGATGGCCATACAAAACAAAAAAACAGAATCTAACTGCTAATAAGTATATTATTTGCAAAGCTGGAATACATGAAATGAAGGCAATCACAAAGCTCGGTGTGAGGTTGCATTCAATGCATGAAGATTAGGTGGCTGCCTGTACATTAAATTTACTAGATTGCGGCTTCAATGGTTGCTACCAGGAAAATGCCTAGGAGGCTAATTAAGTCAGTAAGTGAGCTTACGTTCAGGAGTTAGATTTTTCACATTCAAACAGGAGTAGGCTTAGTAGTAAATGTGCAATAAATTATATATATATACACATTACTATGTTTTTTTTCATGGTCATACATGACAATGAAGAACCGTGAAAAAATACTCATCATCGCACCGTTTGGAATCGTCTCAAATTTCTAAAATTCACAAAAGGTTATTTACCACCCAGAGAATTTATCAGCTTTTGGGTTAGGGCTAGAAATGTAGTAGACAGGGTGAGCTAATTGAAGCCCTGTAACCTGATGAACTGACCCAGAAATAGACTTGTTCTGAGATCTGAAATGGAACGCTCAAGGCACAGAAATCGAGACAACATCAGACCAACAGGTTCCATTGCTTTGCTCTGCACCCGCCATATAGCATGCAGTCAGCACTGGATTTTACCTCCACAGGCTCCTGGCTCGGAGACTGAGGTGTACACTGTAACTGTTACTGTAAGTCTGAGACTCAGACTGATCCCTTGTATAGGCCAACTACAGAAATAACCATACCTAAACCCTAACTCAAACCTTCAGATCTCATAGGGGAGGGGGGGGGGGCGGGATGACATTGCGTAAATAAAGTTGTTCCCTTCATAGGACATTTGACTGGAGACGAATCCAACCGGTGAATTATCGTCATGAATCAATCATTCTATGTGAGCGATAATATGTTGACAGAGAAGACATAAGGGCAAAACAATAAAACCAAGCAACATAAGCAATAAAACGAGGGATAAAGCGACAAAATAAACAATTTATCACTAGTATATTCTCTACACCGTCTCCAGACTGTAAAACACGACGAATGTATTATCTAATTGAGAAATAACTCTCTGTTTCTATGTCAACAACTTGAATAGAAATCTGAAAATGTCTGAATGGATGCCGAATACGGTATCTGCATCTTATGAGGGAAGCTATCGTTCAACATCATCGCTCTTTGTCTAACGAGCAGACACAGAGCGGCCACAGCACCAGAGCGGCCAACTGGGTGTTACACAATGCATCATCGCTACGAAGCCTACGTATACTTGGCAACGAGTATTAATGCATAGATAAATGATGTTTCATTGATTGGTTTCCTCTAAAAATTAGGTATGGGCGGATATCCGAATCCGGTATCCGGTACCGGGTATCCAGGATCTCAGCAGGATATCCGGTATCCGGGAATTTATCCCCCGGATATCGGATAATGGAGTTTTTAAATTACCATTTTATTTACTTATCACCCAAGATTGAAAGCTCTCTTATCTTCTAAGTACCTTTGAACACAAATAAACGCCAATGCAGGCCTGTTTTTAATTTAGGCTTTGTGTAAACTAAATGGCGTCGGTCTGTCGCCAGTCGCCACCGATTGACTGATTGAAGTTGATTGTTAACTTCATATTCAATTATTCACCCGAAGAAGACGCAGTCTGAGTCGCCTTCTGACTCACTGGGGATCAAATACTGGTCTGAATGTTAAAATACCTCTCTGTACATGTATAGGCATAATCCATATATGTTCATATGGTGCCTGTATGTCGTTGGATCTCCAGTGTCTCCACCTGGCACCAATGGCGATGCGAGTTTGGCGAGCTCGGAGGAAGGAATGAGTCTTTGTTTGGAGTTTGGAGAAGTGTCACCAAACCATGATTCGTTATCTTAGCAGCTTAGCTCATCATTTCGTGTAATGCTCGCGTTTACTTGTGGTATTCAAGATCTCTATAATGTTGTCGAAAAGCCCAATCTGGGAATACATTAGGATCGTGCCAGATCATGATTCGAAGGCGCAGTGCCTGCATGCAAGAACTTGTCTCCATGACAACATCGTTCGGCCAATGGAAGGGGGGGGGGGTGGGCTTTAAAAACGTGGCTGATCAGCGAGGCAGCGCTATCGAAACGATCTGCCTCTCTCTGTCTCTCTCTTTCTTTATTGCTATACATAAATATATGCAGGTTGTGATATTCATGAGATACTAGTAGGTGTTAAATCATTAAATGTAATTATTGGGTCTTTTTTGCGTTAGTTTAATTTTCGTTATTACTAATTTTACTATTATTACTTTTAGTAGCACTGTAGCAGTAGGAGTAATATAATATTATTACTATTTAATAGTACTTATTAGTGTTAGTATTATTAAACTTGGTATATTCACTATATTGTGATCGAATTTCTGATCAGAGCTAAACATGATTACATGAATATACTTAATTACTTATAGTAGCTTGAACGCATCATGCAACAAAAATGAGAAGAAAAAAATCGTCTTAATGATCAAAAATTTCATTTAAAAGCATAATCTTTATTTATTAACATGGCTATCAGAGACACGTTCTATTCAAAAGTGTTTTATGACATGATTGTTAGTCTAGTTCACAGCATGAGATATTATGTCAATTATCCGTTATCTGATCCGGTATCCGGGGATTTTGGCTCCCGGATATCTGGTATCCGGTATCCGGCAAATTTCTTTATCCGCCCATCTCTACTAAATAATGCACATACATCTACTCAAAACTCTAAGTGCATGTGAACAGCGAGCCTGCGAGAGTCGGAGGAAGAACATAACGGGCCGGCCTACAGGTCAGGTCAGGTCAGGTCAGAAGATTTAAGTCCTTTTATATCAGGACTCTGTAGAATAGCGTGATTGTCCTCAGAGCAAGAGGTTAAATAATAAGTAAATAGAGTGAAAAGCGAAAATTAAGATATGTAAATCATAAGATAATAAAACAAACATAACGATAAAATTAAAGATAAACTTTAAAAATATAGGTAAACGGAGCAACAAAGGTAAATTATGGAACAAAATAAATAAATAAATTGCACTGACGCTTAAAACCCATATCGGCAGAAACCCGAATGAAAAAAAAAAAAAAAAAAAAAAAAAAAAAAATCAGAATAACTCTTGGTTCCCAATATTCGTCCCCTACTCTCTTTCTCTCTCGTGCTTCTCTCTTTCCCTCCATATCGCACCCACACTTCTCAAAATTAAACAGTCCATCTCTGACGGCACTTCAAATCCCAGGATCTCCGTTCATTGGAACTTCCTGCCCCCTCTCCATCCTCCACATTGCTCCATTCAATCCTGTGCCTTTCGTACAGTGGACATTCAAATAGAACATGCTTCTCCGTCTCCTCTTCGCCGCACACACACTTCCTATCATCTTCATCGTATCTCCACGCCACATTTGCATTTGCCCTCACCAGCAGACTATCTCCTCTGACCATCATGCTCACTCTGGCCCAATCTCCACCATCAGCGTACCTCTCCATTCTCAGATCTTTCCTCTCTTCTGCATATCTTCTTGTCCTCTCGATCTGTACCTTTCAATAATTTTCCTCTCCAGTTCTCCAACTCTCGTTGCTTAACCTTCCTCTCCACTTTTTCATTCGCCATTTCCTCAAAAACGAGAAAAGTACATTCTGATTATGATGCACATGTATGAGAGTTGTTCGAAAAGTTCTCGGCCTAACATATAGAACGCGTAGTACTAGAGAAGCGAAATTTGGAGGTTAGATAGAACAACTATTCACAAGATCACACATCACACATAGCATTGTTATGTTATGAAAATGGAAGAGGAAGGATAGAACAGGAATGGACATCTTCAGCTGGTCTTCAAATCGCGCTTCGAGTTTTTTTTCACAACTTCGGGCATTATGTCCGCAATGTTATGAACTGATGAGTTTGTTCACGGTGCTTGATAGCTGCACTACACTCGCAAGGATCGGCGGTAATGTTGACAAGGCTTGCCTTTATCAATGCAGCTGTAGACCAGGCGACACAGGGCCACATTGCAGAACGAACTCCCCGGGGTTGGCGACTTCTCCCCTCTGCCCAATCCTTGTAGGAATGGCAAGACTTTGGATTGCATCAGTTCCACAGGAACTTCGTCTTCTGGCGGGTCACGTGGTCGCGGTGCGCTGTGAGGCTGGGACGTGAACGGTTGATTCAGTCTCAATGATAGGCCACAGGTCTGAGAGGGCTCGCTTCCACATTGGGCATGATAGGGTTTTACAATCGACCAAACCCATTCGGGTGATACGGGCGCCAGAACAGAAGCCCAGGACCGGGGATTCCCCTTCTCTTATTGATCAATCCCAAGGGTTCTTAATTTTTTTTGCATGAGCAGTACAGTTCACAGCACAGATGGGCAGGTTCCATGTTTGGGCAGGAGTACAGACGGCTGATGAAATTAAAAACAATGGTAGAAAATGCATAAAAGGTTTTTATTGTAGAAATAATTATGACCATCATGTAAATTTATATTACATCAGGTGAATAGAAATTGTAGAATTAAAGGATTCCCCAATAAATGTATCCTACAGAAAAAAAAAAAAGAAGTAAAAAGATGATCACATTATTGAGCGAACTGGTTGCGAACTACGTACATTAAAAATTTTAAGACAAATTATCTCAATGGTATTTGGGACCAACAAATTATATGACAAAATTGTTGATAATACAAACAATACATTTTGAACAAAAAAAAGAAGTAAATAGATTTCTCACAATAAAACACTGCATCATAATTATATGATTTCACAAAATGAGATAATTAAAATAATCTAAAGGAGAGATGCACAGAGATACACTGTAAAACCACACAGTAGCAAAGCTAATAGGATGAGATGAGAAAAGATGATGTTTAAGGCAGAACTATGTGACACAAATTAGGCCGATAAATCCTGAGTGCTTCTCATGCAATAAATGATGCAATAGATGTGCTCAGTTGGTAATACTGCATCCATGGAAGATATTTAGTACATTTGATCATGTGGTACACAGAAAGAGAACGCAGGCACGGAAAGAGTAATCAGGCTAAATAAAGCAAGGTAGAACAGAATGACTAGCTGACATGACACACACAAAGCCCTGAGCGCACAACGTTGAGATTCCATAGTAAGAAGCGGAGGGAAATGAAACTCAAACCACGGAATCCTCAACCACGGAGTTATAATTGGGCGGTGCTTCCATGGGTCCCAGGGATTCCTCTGAGTTCTGCGGCCTCCTCCCAGGGAGCGACCTGGTTTGCACTGATGAGTCATTCAAGATGAACGGAGAGTGCTCATTCTCTTCCTCTTGTGGGATTTGTTTATCAAGGTTGTTTTCAGGGAGCGTGATTCGCTTCATAGGGCGACGGTCGTGATGCTCCCTCGGAGGTTCCCTGGGGCGAACGTGGTCAATGTAGTTGTCGTTTTCTTCCAAATTGAGCTTGATTTGATCGGCTGAGGCCTCGACCGTTGGCGTTTGCATGGGCAGGTAGCCAACGTCTCCTTCTGCGCTCGGTTGCTTCACGTAATGAAGACTCAAGTCAAGATAATGCTGTCAACAGCTAATTAGCATGAGGTCCTCGTTAGCAAGAAACCAACCTGTCGTACTGAAGTCTGTAAAGAGTTTCCGATGATCTCAACCAAATCAGTGAAAGTCGGTCGATCGTCGGGTGAATGCGCCCAACATCTTCGCATGATGTCATATCTGCTTGGAAAAAGCGTTATCACATGATTCACAAGCGCAGAGGTACTAACTGAGACTCAGACGCCTGTGGAGGCCTCTCCATACGATAACCATTCTTAATTCTTGTGATGAAAGTTTCGTCAATGTTCATCGCTGGGTACGGACTTCCTCCGAGAGAGAATAACTCCCACAGCACAATCCCAAACGCCCATCTAACAAAACACGTAAATTGAACTCACATCCCTCTCATTCAACTTCACTTACACATCACTTTTGGTTGTGTAAACTTTATGCGTGAGCGATTCAATGGCCAACCACTTCACTGGCACCGGGGTCTAAATAAAAGAGAAGCTGAGATGAACGGCATGGAATTATCAACAAAACCCACGTCAGATTTCTTGGTGTACACATTGTCATATTTGTAGCAGTCTTTTGCCAGGCCAAAATCACATATCTTGACAACGTGGTCCTCCCCTAGCAGAATGTTCCTTGTTGCCAGATCTCTGTGAATGTACTGCAGGAAAAACATAAATAAAACAGAATCAAATTAACAAAAAAGCTCCAACCTTTCTGGAGTCCAAATATTCCATTCCACGCGCAATCTGGAAGGCGTAACAGAGGAGGTCTTTGGAGGTCAAAGGGGTGCCGTCCTCTGAGGTCACGGTGCCTGCGCTGTCCTCAAATCGTGGAGGAAT
Organism: Capitella teleta; assembly: GCA_000328365.1. NCBI lineage: Eukaryota > Metazoa > Annelida > Polychaeta > Capitellidae > Capitella > Capitella teleta. Next base: position 236,490 of record KB293746.1, on the reverse strand, counting down.
GCCCTCGGAGTTTATGTAGGCGGCACTGGCGGTGTTGGCGTGAATGGAAATGGGGGCGTGGCGAATGCGCTCCTCATTGCCACGCTTCACGATGGAATTCTCCTTCAGATCATCGTCCATTGTGTTGACAAAGTTGCCACGGCGACGCAAAAGATGATTGCGCAGGTTACCATAGCGACAGTACTCCACGATGACGTACAGTAGACCCTTGTGCATGTCTTTGGTGCATGCGCCAAGCAGGTTGAGAATATTGAGGTGCTGACCGATGTGAATGAGCACCTTGAGCTCAGAGAGCAGAGCTTTGATCTGCGTTCGGTCGCCAATGTCTGCAATTCAAACAGAGAGTGAAAACGCAGCCACGACTGAGTGTCACTTGCCTCTGACCATCTTGACGGCCACCTGCGATGTGCCGGCCGTGCCATCGATCCCCGTAGCTTCTGCTCTCATCACTTTGCCAAACGCTCCTTGTCCAAGCACAATATCTGCCACGACAACCACGTCAGGACAAAAATACGTCAACCAGAAAAACTCACCGAACTTGAGTTGATTGGAGGGGAATTCCCAATTGGCGTCATACGAGAGGTACTCGGTCTGCTCGTCCACCGGCATATCAGGGTTATATTTGCCCTCCGCTGTGCCTTGTAGATACGTCTCCATCGCAAGCAGCGCATACTAATGAGGAAGGTGAGGAGAAGAACGACACAGGAGAGCAGAGAAATACCTTCGGACGAACGACCTTTCGCAAGTAAATCAGAACGAGAACAACGAGGATGATGATTCCTCCGAACACCAGGCACACGATCATGGCTACGTGTCCTTTGGAGAGGGCGCCAGTGGTGGGGCTCCCAGTTGGGCCGCCCGCCTGAACGTACAGCGTCATATTGCTGTAGATGACGCCTCCTCTGTTGGTCGCTTCGCATACATAATCTCCGCCATTTTCGGTGGCCGCTTCAGAAAGCGTTAACCTATTAAACGTTAAAATGCTTCAAAATTACACGGGCGTAATTAATGAGGTGCGCACCTGGTGAAATTGTGGTTGAATTCAACGTTATCGGTGATAACAACCTCGTTTCCGTTGTGGAACCACCTGATCTCAGGCGTCGGTAATCCTGTGGCGTCGCATTCCAGCACATGCCGTACTCCCGGCTCAATGTACAACACTTTGCCGCTGTCGCCACCTAAAGATTTCGTAAACTGCGGTTCTTTGACATCTGCAAAGGGAGAAATGACGCCTCGTATGGTGGAGAGGTCTGCCCACCCTTTGGGTACAGCTGCACTTCCCGCCTGAAGAGGCTTCCTTCCAGATCTTGAGCCTCGCAGATGAACACTCGCGTGTCGAGCAGGCTGACTGAACTCAGAGTGAGGGTAACGATCTTGGAGTATTCGGTTCTGGGAACAGAACAGGGTACAAAAAAATCCAAGCAAAACGCATGCAACTCACTGGTTGTTAACAATGTCAATTCGATCCTCATCACCAATATGCATCTGCTTCAGAGCGCCATCCATAAAGAAGAAAGTTGGATGCGTGAAACGAAGGCGGTTTGATCGACATGTGATGACAAGATCGTCCCCCACCACAGGGAAGAGGCGACTGGCCGGCTTCCCCTTGTCATCGAGCAACCCAAACCCACCATCAACATCTGTGAAAATGTTGGAATAAACTTGGATAAACTTGTTGGAAGAAAGAGCAAGCGCAACTGACCAGTGACAAAAAAGGCCAGGTCCTTCCTATCCTTGCCTTCCTTGTTGCCGGCCTCACACTGGTAGAAACCGGACTCCCGCGAGAGCACCGTCAGCGTGGAGCTGTCTTCCCCCATGACCACTTCAGGGATGTTCTTAGACATCTGCACACGCTTCCACAATGAGGAGCTTGGCTCACAGCCAGCGTGGTCACACGGCTGCCAGTTCCAGAACACGGCTGGTGTTGGAATGCCATCAAACTTGCACACGAATGAAACGTAACTCTCTGTCATGTAATAAGTTGCTTCTGCTGAATCCAACACAACGCTGGGCATATCTACAAATGACAAACGCATCATATTTACAAGGCCCAGTTTGTCAACTAAAATGTAGAATCAATGAGGAAATAACTCACGGTTGACTTGGAAAGAGAACGTTTCCTCTGCGGTCATATCCCGCGTGACAGCACGCATCCTGTAAGATCCAGCATCAGCCAGTTGCGGTTTGTGAATACGCAGACGACATCGATCAGTTTTCAACCTGAAACGGAAGATTTGTTGACAGCTGCAGGAATTGACAAAGGCACTCCTCTCACCGGACGTCAAAACGGCGGTTGGTTGGATCAAGAGGGACATCGTCTTTGAACCAAGTGACGTTGGGCTGAGGATAGGCGTAGATGCTGACGCTGAGGTCAGCACTGTCAGAGCCAAGACTCACGTCCACGTTGCTGAAGACGGGTGTCAGGTAGGCAAACGATTGCTCTGCAGAGAGCGAACAATGCAAATGCTGACGCGGGGAGCGTTGGCTTACCGTAGACGTCAAATGACTCCTCCTTGAAGGTCTCGCTGTCGTGCGTTTTCACGGTGCAACGGTAGATGCCTCGATCGGCCATCTCGACGTCCTTAACGACCATTGAGCGCTCAATCTTGAGGTATTCGTATCCGTTGGAATCGATTGTTTTCTGCGTGGTTGGGTTGATTTGAATGCGATTTGAATGCTGAGGGAGGAAAAAAAAAAAAAAAATTAATATTAGTGTTTGGGAAGCGGGAAAGAGGTACTCACTTCATCCACAGGGAAAGTGAACTCAATCAGACAACGCGTTCCCAAGGCAACCGAAATTGAACAGGTGAACTGAACTCTGTCTCCAAGCAGAGCTTTGCTTTGACTGGCAATGAAGTCTGGTTTATGCAATTGAGTTTGAGCTGAAATTAGAGCAATACATCATGAGTTTAACGAAGAATGATTAAATTGGATATGATTGAGAATTCAAGATAACATTTGTGGTTGCAAATATAGACAAGATATTGCATATCAGCAAAGACAAGATATTGCATAACAGCCACTCACGCATGAACTTGAGTTGGACCATTATCTGAGCATGGACGTCCAAGTATTCTGCATTGCAGTAGAAGGTACCTTCGAACACGTCTCCTGGGTACCAGATGGTGAAGCCCTCAATGGGGTCATACGAAAGGTCATCTCCCAGGCTCAATTTGTTCCAATTGCTGTCCAGGAAGGAGACATTTGCTTGGGGAGTGGTCACTTTGCAGGGGATGGTCACTGGCGTGCCCTGGTGCACTGGCATGAAGATGAACGGCCGCGTGTCCTGTGCATGAGGCGCAAACAGGTGGGTTTCGTCTGCAGAAAAGTGCAAAGTGCGTTATGATTCATGCAACTCATAACGCTATCCGTGCGTTATGATTACTTACCATAAACGAAGACTTCGAGAAGAGCTCTGGACAAGTCATCTTGACTGGCGTTGGCATAGTGACAGATGAAGTGACCAGTGTCCGACCACACTAGAGGGCTGATGTCTAGCTGGCTCTTGTAAATGGTGCGGTCACTCTCAGTGACCAGCTCTGTGGTCAAGTTTAGTCTGCTGCTGATGGCTGGATTCTGAATCTGAAAATTCATTAAGTATGATTAACTGATCAATTATCAAGTATTCAATTATCATTAATGGCGAATTATAAACAAATAAGAAGCTGACAAGTAGTTGGAAGTAATAAACTATTGAAAAAGTGACAAAAGTGTTTTTTATCTAAATTTATTTATTAAAAAAAAAAAAAAAAATGCAGCTGCTGCATAAATTACATCATGATAAGACTAGTTTATTACTATTTGAGTTTAATTCTTAAAAGACGAAAAATGTATCTAAATTGAAAATGCCTGGATATCAATGAATAAAAATAACAATAAAAATCGAGAATTTTAAATCGAATTATAAAGAGAGAATAGAAAATATAGCATGCAATTTAAATCTCCATGGTGACACAAGAAGAAAAATATTTCGCGGATGACAATTTTAATGACACTTAACGGAGCACAATGATACAGAAGCAGATGGAGAATTCAAGACATCTGTAAAAGGAAGAAAAAAACTGAATCCTGCTAAACACCTGCTCTGAAGGAAGGGTGGTGGTCTATGCAAACAGATTTAAAAGGTTCTATCTTGAGTCAACATAAAATAGAGGCAGAATTTAAAAAAAAAATTAAGAAAAAAAAAAAAAAAAAAAAATTAAGAAAAATACAAAGTTGAAAATACCGTTTGAACTATTAAAAGTTATATTAAGACAAAGACACTTGAAGTGCTGATTCATTTCAACTCTTAAGATTCTTATCAGAAGAGATTAAAATAACTTGGTAATAGTGAGAACAAGAGAGCTGATGATCATAATACCAGGGCTATAAAGAGATAAGATAATACTAATCAAATATTGAGAGAGACTGATTACTGATTAGTAAAACAAAGTTTATAATTTTACAATACTATTTGGATTAAAACGAAAGTTATAACTTACTACTCTCATAGAAATGAAGAACCTATAATAGTTGAAATTAGATGAGGAAAAAATATACTAAGAGTAAATTACTAAGAGTAAATTACAGTAATTAGCTGAAATTACGAGCACAATCAACTCATTTTACAACAGAGATTAAGCATCAAACTTGACACCAGCTGAATTGTGAGTGAACTGTTTCTTCCTGCATTTTTTTTTCTTTCTATTTCCGATTCAATTATTCTGAAGCCATTTGTGGCAGAAAGAAATGAGATAAAAACAACTGGGGAAAAATAAGACACGAGACAAAATGACATCATGAAACGTCGAGAAGGAAAAATTATGACTCAAGTGCGAGAGAAATGACGAATTTCTAAAGAGAATTTGCGAGAAAAATTTACAAGTTTAAGAAACTGATATACTATTATGACTTGATATTGCCATAATCACAGAAACAAGACTCTTTAAATAGTTTGCGTCGACTCAACAGATAAAAATCGACATAACACAATGAAGGCTGATTCTGCATGTCAGCTGCTATAATTATATATTCATAATAAATTATTAAATGGTATGTACAGCCGTGTCTATACATCAAATATTCAAGTGCATTAAGGTGAATGAATATATGAAAACGAAAACAAAAACAAAAAAAAAAAAAAAAAAAACCCCAAAAGACGCTCGGAATAAACTAGATAACGAAGAAATGAGCAAAATATCATCGTGAATGATGCAACATAACATGTATTAGCAGCGGTTGAATCTGGTGACAGCCAGTGACAGCCATCATAGCAATGACATACGGTTCCTAGCCGCAACAATGCTAATTATTTAGCTGCACGAACAAAACGCACGCAGTAAAATTGCGCCATTTGTCATATTCAGCAGCGCACACGTTAAACTGTCTGTGTACCAGGGACAAGAGTGGACAGCAAACATGAAAGGGAGTACTGACCTCGAGGGGGTAGGTGGGGTACGTCCAGAACAGGGGAGCCTCCCCGACACACGAGACGCTGATGTTGCCGCCAGTGTCCAACAGGAGGCGCCTCTGGTCGATGTTCAGCATGGGAGGCGAAACGGCGGACGAGGCACCTGCAACGAAGAACGCTCATTTCAACCTAGACGTTTATTGGAACAACATTACTTCAAGCTCCGCGGGGGGGAAAAACAGTTTTCTTTTTTTGTGTGGCGGGGGGGGGGGGGTGCATCTGGAACACATTCGTCCATTTGCAAGAATGCGAACAACACGAAAGATATATGACTGCTGAATAAATAAGAATGCTGTTTATAGGAGGACGCTCAGCTCTGATGGTAAATGGACGGACACATTACAATAGGACGTGTGAGCGCATTACGAATTACAGGCGACATGAAAGTCAGCCATTGAAATATTATACAGCGAAATCCGAAGTAAAAACAACACCATCATAATCGGATGCAGAAATCCCACACAGCCGTCTCAAGTGAGAAGCAAATATCACAGAAATTGTGAGACTAATATATGTAGATGAACAGAAAGAACATGTTGACACGTAAGGCCTAAGGCCGACTGAACGAGGGCTCTGGGAGCACTGCTAGCACTAACAATGTCTAGTATTAAAACTAGTTCCCAGAAGTCGACGCGGCTCAAGTCGAGCGCAACAAAGGAAAATAGACGCATGGAAAAAAAGGGTCATTGACATACTGCTCTCGAGAGAAGGATGATTGGGCGATAATAATGCTTAATAGCAGCATGAGGGAGATGAGCACACATCCTTCTCGCGGCACGTGTCATGGGCGCCGCCATTTTGTGAGGTCATGTGACCATTCGTGACATGCGCACAATGCGCCCCCATCATGCCATAACGGCCTTTCAACGATGAAATATTAAAAAAATTCAAAATTGTCGATGATTCAAATTAATTTTTCTCCGTTATCATAAGAGCAGATCCTGTTTGAGTTGGGCAAAAGTTTTCCAGAGGGTTTAATAACTTTAATTGAACAAAAATTCAAAAATTGTGAAACATCATTAAAAAACATGGATTATGATGGAACTAAGTAAGTGGTCCCGTTAAAATAAATGTGGTCCATTATGGTTCAACATTATATCAAATACAGCCAAACGGAACTCAATTTCTCAAATCAGTGCAAATTAGACACAAATTCTGCTTGAAATACAAAATACCGACTTTTGGAATCGTAGCATTTGAGATAAGACAGCGCAAAAAACACGTGCCGTTATTTTGAGGCTTGCAAAACAGCGCGAAGAAGAGACGCCAACAAACGAGGAAATAAAAAAAAATCATGAAAGAGAAAACAATCTAGATCGCACATAGAGATAAGAATAGCAGGCAAGTCGACGTAGCGAACATCCAATGACCTTGGCTGACCTACATCCAGCACCACAGCAGAAATAAGCGAACTGCGATGTTGAGATGCACGGAGATAATAGCGACAAAAACATACGAATGTTTGTGATAAGTGAAGTTGATGGACATCTCTGTTAAATGTCGCTGCTTTCAGAAATGCAGAATGTGACCGAGAAAACAACGCACGCTGATTGGCTGAAATTAGTGAGGGTTGCGTAAGTTGAGAGCCAGGACCCGTATGAAGCCATCAGTACGAATAGCACGCGACTCTTCATCGGTTGAGTTTACAGATGCTGCTGAGAGGTCAAAGGTCGAATAATTGCACTATTGACACGGAGATAATAGCATCTAGAGTTGCAGACAGGCAGCTGCTGAGGAAGCGCCACGATACGAGATCGCTTCTCGAAGGGGAGTAAAGAGAGCAGCACCTGGTAAGAGCAGCCGAGCATAGCACCTGGCTGTCATGTATTGTAGCAAGAATGTATGTCATTTATGTACATTAAAGCTTAAAAACAATGTTTCATCAGTTTAATCATAACTTTAATGCACGATACAGTCAAAAGTAAATCATATATAAAATTTATAAATTAATATTATTATTAATTCGCAAAATTAAGTAAAAACTCAAGTTCAAATTGAAGAGAAGTTCGAGATTGCAGTGAGAAATTGAAAACTGAACAACATCCCTTCATTCACATCCCATTGTACAATAAGTATTTAACGCAAACAAATACAAATCAAGACAAGTCCATTAACGCCATTTCGGACAACACATGTGATGTAATAGCAGAGTAACAAGCAGAAGCAGAGGGCAGTTGAGAGATGACCAGTACTGACCACAAACACAGTTGGCAACGTGATTGCAATCAACAGGCAACAACACAGAGACAGCCGAGTGGTTGCAATGGCAGCAATTTCTCACACCTCAATCATCATCACTTTCATATGACACAGCATTATTTTTACAGATTTTGCGTTATTTTCATGAGTGCATGAAATACGCTTTATTTGTCAGCATTCGTTGATGTCTCTGAGACATGTTCAAGGACTGGGTTCAGTGAATTCACTGCTGATTTCTGAGCAAAAGATCCAGAATTTACCAAGTGGACATTATCGGACAGAGAGGTTCGCCATTAATTGGACAGAAGTTTCCCATTTGATCTGAGAGCAAATTGGAACAGGTGAGTCAGCGACAACTGGTCGAGCAGACAGCAAGAGTTAAGACAACAAGGGTCCTTTATAGTAACACCACAATTGACCACAACCCACTCAGCCAAAACCCGCGCCAAAATAGAAACCCAGGACCAGAGGAGTTGCTCCCTAGTCCTGTCATCAGATATCCCAACTTCCCAAAGGTTCTCTGTCCTGCACACGAAAAAGCTAACTGATGTATCATGGCTGAACATTGAGATCTTCATCCAAGTCTTCAACTCTGTCACTCTGTGTCGATTTAACAGTGTGTGGAGTCAGGTTTTTAAAATGTTAATGGAATTCAGTTATAGCTACGTAGAATAATCCATACGTGTACAGTTACAGTAGTATAATGCCGGCATATAATGATATAGGAGTCTTTAGACTATCAAGTACACTGTACAGTCACACCTCGTTAATCCACTCTACTTGTTTGCATTATAATTTCAAGTGCCAATCATGATCAAATAAGAATATAATATTCATAATTAAGGTCAGGTTGTGCTAATAATAAAGTTTATAATTACCTAAATTTTAAATTGAACTAAGTATTGATAATAATGAATCATTAGTTCCGAAAGTTGTACATGTATGTACTCAAAAGTAAATAATACAGTACTAAATAGTAATGAAGATCGCTCACCTAACCAGCAGAGCAATATTCCACACAATACAGAAATCATGGTAACTCAGAAATACCCCGAGGGCATCAAAGTCTTGGATCTTCTATGAGCTGCGTGTGGAACATTCACGATGACACATGTCAAATTGAGTTATCAAGTTAAAATAGTTTTCTGGTTTTCACGCCCAACTTTGAAAAGTTTGAGACTTTGAGGTTGGTGAACTGACAACAGGATGCCGTAATTCGCGATAATTCCAAGTTCAAAGAAGGAACTCAGCGTATAATTCCCGCCTAGGGATCGGAGAGGATAATCCAGCGGTGCTTAGGACTGAGACCACTTGAAGCAACAGCCCTGCTGACAACAAAAACAACCAATGGAGAGCTCTGACGGCCTAACACTCAAGGGAAATGGAGCACTCACAGGGGATTCCCCGATATCTGACGGCTGTTTCATTCAGTGCAGCACTCCCGCTGACGGTAGCAATTATTTCGCAAATTTATCTTCTAAAAAAACACAAACAAAATACATTCCTAGTGTTGGTATGTTTTGTTTTTTTTTCTTCTTTATATTTATGTTAATTTTACGTATCAGTATCACATATATGTGTTATCGATGTGGTTATCAAACCTAACAGAAGAATCAGCATCCACGAAATCGAACAGCAAGAGATTCCGTGATGTCATTCATTGACTATTTTAAGCTCATCAAATCGAGTGCGTTATGATTAGGCTAAATGCTCCTGAATCTGAGCAAGAGGTGTTCAGATGTCATCCTTGCAAGCCCAGCCCTGGTCAATGGCCACGCTGGTTACATCTTGTGGGTTTATGATTCAACATACTGCAACATACATGCTGCAGTATCTGAGGTATACCGTATATGACATCCAACTAAGCCCGACCAAGGCGACGTTGTGACTATGTGTTTAGTTACTCTTTGTATTCAATTCTTGGGCCTCGTATCGACTGTAGTCGATGGACATGATGGGTATTGGATTTATTATTAATGTTATAACGCATATCTGTCCTGTTTTATTATGTATGAGCATGCATGGCCATTTAATCGACGTATTTTGCAGATCACACAACAGTATTCCCTAAATATTATTTCACATTTCAGAGACAAAGCAGCTGAAATTAAATCATGTTTTATACGCAAATGTGCGATAATATAGCATTTATTGGACATTGGAAAGGGAACCAAAAATTGTTCACTGCGCAAAACAGAGTATAATAATACAAGTTTTGCCGTTATGATTATTCTATTTTTTATTCGCTCACGGCTCTGATCATCTGCGCTTCTCGCTTTGATAGAAAAATATCTTCAATAGATTCAACCTTTACATTGAATTAATAACTGTAATAGACCCACCGAACTATAAATCGGCAGAGGTATATTAATATAACGGACAGCATGCAGACGCTTCCGAGAGCCGGAGACGCTATTACCACCGATTGGAGTGGCGGCAATTAGGGACACCAGGATACAGGACGATGGCGATCAATGATATCCTTTATTGATGATCAAAGCGATGCACTATAAATGAGAAATACATATAAAAACGATACGACTAAACAATGAAAACTAACCATTCTGCGCCTATCCTGGCATCAGTCCCTGCGCGTCTCGGCAACTGACGCAGGACCGGGAAAGCCTAGGCTTCTAACTAAACGAGTCTAATCTAAACGTGTTAAGGAGCGAACGACGCGTTCCCACGTTGAAAATCGCAGGCAGAACTCTTCCATGACGTCGATTTGAGCATCTGTCAATGTTTCATGTTCGGGTCATCAACCGGGATTGGAGGGCAGGCTCGTTGCTTAGGCCATCTGTGCTCCTCCCTCTGCAGGAACTCCGGTCCTCGCAACCAGCGTTCCAGGTTGAGGTCACCATTTGCTGAAATTCCCCTGGATGCGAGGTCAGCTGGATTCGATTTCGTCGGCACATGACGTAATTCTTCCGGTTTGGAGAGTTCATGAATTGTCGCCAGACGATTGGCGACGAAGGGCTTGAATCTGCGCGCAGTGTTCCTGATGTACCCCAAGGTGATCGTTGAGTCGGTCCAGAGAAGAATTATGTGTAGGGGGCAGTCCAGTTCTTCCACGAGCTGGGCACGAACCTTGCTCGCTAACATGGCTGCTGTCAGCTCCAAGCGAGGGATCGTCAATTCGCAAGGGAACAGGGAGCGATGCTGCGCTCCAGTTATTGGATCTTAAAAGGACGTGCAGCTATGCGGAACGAATTGCGGAACTGCAGCCATTGTCGACGTTTGAAAGCCCCGACATGCGAGCAGCGGAAGTGGCGCACGAAGAAGACGAACATCGAGGCAGGGGACGTGGATGAGGATGACCCTCCTCCCCCCTCACCCGCCAGGGTGTGATTTTAGCACAGGTCCGACGCCCGCAGCCCTGTAATAATGCCCACGGACCAGTAAACTTTCCTTGTGGGTAGCCCGCCCGGACCTGTAAAAAAATCAAAGCAAAAGTTGCGTTATGATTCAGTTATCACTCCCAGCAAGCTCGGCTGATGTGGAGCGGCTAATTCAGCCAAGCGAATTTAGTCAAATCCCAACTTCAAAGCCGGATGCAGGACACCACCCTCTCCAACCTACTAACCATTCAGTTGGGAAAACCCCAAACAATGGATTTTAATCCAGATTTTGCAATTGACTTGTGGGTTAGGGGTGAGTCAAGGGAGAGACGTCCTCAGATCATACCATATATATGGATCTCGTCTGAATAATGACCCTGATCAGGAGGATGAGGAGGATGCTGATCAAGAGGAGGGAAGCATGGGTGAGGAGGAAGATGCTACTGATATGGAAATAGAAAGTGAGACGGGCGAATCTGAGACAGAGTATATATAATTGACTAATTGCATTTGTATTCTTTGTTCCTTAGTAAAGTTGTGAACTTTAAGTTGATACAAGTGTTCATTTTTCCTTTCTGTGTGAATTTCTGTGAAATTTACGAGATGATTTGGAGGACCAGTAATAATTCTAGTTGGGTAGCCCGGCGGACTAAAAAAAGATCCCAAAATCACACCCTGCCCCCCTCCTGTGACCTGAATGATAGACTCGCCCGTGGGAGTAGGAAGTGCTGTGACACAGTGGGTAATGAATGACACTTCACCAATATGCCATTATCCTTATCGTTTTTAATGTATTTTGTATGTTTTATTTTCTCAACGTATCACCATTATGCCATGCATGAATTTCTTATAGCGACCCTTTGAAGTCACCCCTGTGATAGGGATTAATTTTGTTTTTATCTGAAATTTTGTTCTCATGGCTCTTCCCTTTCATGAGTATTTTTAATAGTTTATTCTCAACTGTTCCATTATATTGAAATATTCATGGTGAGATAAAATTTTATGCGTGAGCTGCAACATATCACACGGGAGTTCCTGAGTTTCATTTTGTTCACAATCCATATGCTCTTGTGATTTCGTTAAACATTGTAGGTCTATTCATGAATGACTGGGATTTATGCGAATTTGTATTAAATTGATGTAGACATTTTAGAAGCCACTCGTATCAAATCACCTAAATGGCAATTACTAGCTTTGCTTTCCCAAGGCAAATAGTGTTCATGAAGCTCAGAGAATTGAATTGAAATTGTATTGAAAGGATTGATGATAGAATCAGCTGCAGCAAAACAATATATAATTATTAATTATTATAGGAAGCAAATGACATGGAGTGTCGTACTATAATTTTTAATTAAAGCGTTTTAATTTAATGTCGAAAAATCTTAGAAATAATATTGTCGATTGCATGCATCAATCAGAGTTTGCTGTTCTCTTGAAATCGCTATTTGTTGTTCTTATCATTATCTCCAATGCAACGATTCCTGCTGATGAGAGCTGATTCTTAACGAGCTGATTCTCGTCGTACTTTGGCTCCAAATCTTCGCTAAAAAATCATCAATTACTTATATAAAATCTTTAGATTCATGTCACTGATAATTCCCACTTTGCTGTAATATATATCAGGCAATTATGTGAGCGATCAATCCATGCTATAGAGTACCCCTGAACTGACTGTAGATGTATTGGTTTGTCTCCATGCCTCGTTATAATTATTCAGAAGCCGCAAAACAAGCATCAATGACTGCATTTGCAACAGAGACTCAGATCCATTGATGTCCAGGTGTAGCACAACAAATTCAACAAATTCAAGCAACCGAATGAATCGATGGATTTATTCAAATACGCCCAGATCATCTAAAGAAGAAGCTGAAGTCGTTGCCTTGAAATGATATCAACCAAAGACTCTCTATTAAGAGAGCTATCGAGCGCTGGACACTTCCGGTTTCGTCAGTTAATCGTCAACAATAGCGCAAGTTCGTCTCTTCGTCTGTGTCTACGCTTCGTTTCTCTGAAAATTTCACATTTCAACTTCGACTCTGTCTTCTACCAATCATGGGGGAGAATTGCGGGGTGAATGGCTGTAGCTTCAATCGCCGAAGAGCCATTAAGTCATCTTTTTTTACGATATTTGCGGATCAAAGATCAGCAGTGGAGGAGTTCCCTTGTCCCATCCCTTGGGAGAGAATTCTCACATGAAAAACTTAAGATGAAATCACGCAAGCACCTTTACATATGCTCTCGACATTTCGAGGAAAACCCAACCCAACCTTGCACCAGTTTGCGTGAGTTATTTAAATTTCTGTACAAATATTCATGTTATTTCATATGCATGAGCTTAGTTGACTATCGCTTTGTGCCTAGATATATATAACTAATTATAAACAATTATCTACATTTGCAGTTACCAAGAAAACAAGTTCTGGATCCAATGATGCTTGGCTTTGCAGATGCCCGAAAAGGGCAGCACAAGAGGAGTCAAAAGGACAACGGATCCAGTTGTCCTCTCTTCAAGCCCCATCAAGAGGAGGACTACTGAAAACCTGATTGATCACTTTTTATTGCGTCGTTTTCCCCCACACAATAAAAAAAGAAAAAAAAAAAAAAAAAAAAAAATTAAAGAAAGACAAAATTATTATCTTTTTGGTTTCTGCTTTATTTCAAAAAATCCCATCAAAGATGTGAAAAAATAATAATGATAAATGATGGAAAAAATATGGTTATAAATCTATAATGTTCTCTTGTCTGCGAGCTTGACTCGCAAAGCCTTTCCTTTGCCAGTACAAATATTTTTATTTTTATTTTTATTTTTTTATTTCTCCAAGAACAAGAAGCATTCATGGTGGCACATAATTCATTAAAAAGTCTCATAATATTGTTCATGACTCTGTCATCCAGGTAGAG
>KB293746.1:163547-222542 GCA_000328365.1 Capitella teleta | reverse complement strand
TGATAATGTAAAGTCATGACAAATGGAAATGCATATTTAGTTCATTGGTTGCGCAATTCTGCTATAAATCATAAATTGAAGCATATACTATAGATTAACACCATGAACTAATATAGCTGCGACTACGTTCATGTTTTTTATCATGGTTAATCAATTGCTTAATTAAAAATTTTCCTTGGTCACATCTCTGATTGATTCTTGTTTTTATTTTAGTAGATAAACAATAGTGCTACAATCTCAACAATAGCACTCACAAACATTTTTTTTTCTGTTGTGCAGCATCTTACTTTTCTTGGGTCAAAGTGAATTTCATTGAGTATTTTATTTCGCATTAATCTTGTTTTATCGTTTTCATTCTTGATACTTCGTGAGTAGACCGTCACCTTAGGCGGTATGCTACGTACCAAAATTCCATTTATTTTTTTCTGTCCGACTACTATGTATGGTAGTCGTAAGTCGTTTCTCGTGAAATTAAACTGTTGATAAAACTGACTCTCTCTTTCTGTTTTGTGATCACTGATTATTATTAAAATTTACCATATACAATGCATTCTCTCTATCGTGCACTGTAAGACATACACAACGATTATCACACACATGCTAGTATGCCACGGGTCATTAACTGCAGCAGCGTATAATACTAAAAGTGTTATGTTCACAACGCAGGAAGCGATGCCTTATTTGGGCATCCAATTGATGCTCATCCATGGCCTTTATTCTCAACGTGTGCTCTCCAAATGTTGTTAAAGAAACAGAGTTATCAACCATATAGTTACATAGATTATAATATTATCGGCATCATTGAGTGAGAAATTCTTCCTACATTGCATATATTGAGTCTGCAGATTGGCGTCGCGAGAAATGAGAAATGAGAAATGAGAAATGAGAGAGAATTAAGGGTTTACTATTGGACGAAATCTTCATAAAACTTCGTCGATCGTGGGACCCGAAGACACCTGAGCATATCTGCGCTCTTATGGCTCAGATACGAGCGGATATAGGTGGATCCTAATTATTATATGTTTGTGGTAAAAATTCGCCCAGTCCCCTCGGATCTGAGCAATCGCTATTAATGGGTTTCGTTCATTGGAGTGAGTTCCCGTGGTGTACCCAAAGATCTCAGCCTTGGTTACAGAAGAATGTGATAATAATACTATTTTACTGACTGTACTCACATTCATCTCGCTTGGTGCTGTCTGTGAATAGCGGGCCTTTGCATCGGTATGCAATAATTATAAGCTACCAATCACTGATGGACGATCACGCAACAATAATTTCATTCATAGCATTTTTCAGAAAATTAATTCGATTTTCAAAGGAAGGATGCAGAGACTTCTTATTTGATTCATTGCATTTGACATAAAAGCTTTATTATGTTGATTATTAATTGACAAGGTAACCTATTGTATCTTGGCAATTACATGTGTTAACTGACAACTTAACAAAGAAGCCAATTGTACCATGTTAATCATTAATTGACAAGGTTGTTGAAGCACCAAGGGGTGATGATGTAATGAGCACCTATGTGATGCTTAACGCTTAACGCAGGTAGTCTAAGCTTTGACTAGTATAATATTTTAATAATTGCAAATGAATCAGCCATTATGCCCCTACCTTCCAATTCTCTTTTGATCAGTGGACCAAAGTAATCGAAACAATTATGACAATTGTCGATTCTCCTATGATGCGTGATGAATTACTACGTAGTAGGATGACAATGCATATATTAACAATTATTCATGAGCACAGGTTATAATTAATAATCTATTAAATTTAATATAATTAATGATATTAATTTATTTATAATTAATTAATATCAAAGAAGAGCAACCCTTTGTTTCCCCAAAAATGTTCATTTTATTATGAAGTGGGGACCACGGTGAAGTAGATAACATGTTATGAAGTAGATAACATGTTATCTAAGCTCCTTGGTGGGGACCGAATATACCCGTACATGTCGGTATATGGTGAAATGCGCGGTCCCTTCACTTAAACAGGACCTCTGTTCATTTTGGAGCCTTTTTAGGTTGATTCTATCGGCTTTTGTGAGTGACTAGAGACCCTTTTTGGGAAATTCGGTCGGCTATGAATAATGTCAAAGACAGATTGAAACATGACTTTCTTACTCGAGTAGAATAGCTTGAAACGAGATTAGTGCGAGATTTCTTTTATAATCATAAAAACTGCTGAAAGATCTACTCACTCGACGGCTCCTATTGATAACAATAAGAGAATTACTTTTGTCACGTCACTAGTCTGAAATCGAACGCGAGATGAAAGCGAGATTTAAAATTTCTCAAATCCGATGCATCTAAAAATAAGCCCACAGCAAATAACGTATTGCCTAAAAAATATGTCAGTCAAAAGGCGTAATTGTCTTTTGGGATGCATCCTCTATCACCCGCTACTAGTTCAGAACAACCAGAGGTAATCTTTAAATATCACCACCTCTCTGTATATTTGCGTAAGCGTTGGGACCGAATCAACTCATCGAACTGACAGAATTGCAATATATGTACCATCACATAAAGCGGCCCACTTGTGCGCTCAGTGTGACGATTTGCCAGTTCGTAACCGCAGAATGAAGATCAGAGCTCATAGAATATTATGTGGAGGAATTTTAGTATTTATTCACCCAACTACTACCTTGTTCACACTCAAGTAAGGTCATAGATCATGAGAGTGAATTCCAGACAACATCCTTGATCACATTCAGAAAATTCTGCTGATAAACCACAAGTCTCAATCCTCTGCCGTCTCAAGTGGTTGCCATGGTTACGCAATTATCATTGCTGCTCCTGATGCTGAGTATGGGAAACATTGAAATATCAGCCATTGGAGATGAAAACGTGAATCCAGTTTGGTATCCGGCGATTTGCACCTGTGAGCAGGAATATTTATCAGTTGATTGCATTATAAATGGCACGTATGTGGAAATTCCACCAAACTTGTCAGTATTTACTCGGATGCTAGATTTATCATGCAATCGGATTTCTGGACTATCAAACAATTCTTCTATCCATTTGCAGAGCCTGATTTATCAGAGTCTGAGTGATAATGAAATGATATCAATGGAAACGGGGACTTTCAAAGGGCCGATTGATCAGCCTCGAGGCACTTGATATCGGCGGTAACAATTTATCCGTTTATACATTGGAAAGTTCTGTGTTTGGAATCGTGCAACGAGATTTGCATTCTCTACAGACATTGCATGATCGTCATTCGTCAATCATATGCTATACACCCTTCGATCTCAGTCATTGGATCCTCTCCGAGGGAACGGATCCCTGAAACGGGTCGACTTCAGTATTAACCAAGGAATGTGTGACTTACCCGACTGTGTGTGTTCTGGACTAATATACTGCAAAGATTAGATCTAGATTTCTGTCAATGCCAGACGATCAATCCAAAATCATTCATGAACCTGACACTATCAAAGATGATCCTGGTTGAAAACAACCTTTTGCATTTTTCTGATTTTCTCAGTACAAGGAAATTAACACTGTTGTTTCGACAATCTCTGTCAAAATTAATGTAGGTGCAGCAAACAATTTCATTTACGAACTGAAGAAGTCCGAATGTGAAGGATTTAATTAATCATTTAATAGAGTTGAGAGTAGAAGAAACTTTCTCGATGGAATATACGGATAATTCGATCATTTGCAAAGTCTAAGAAGTTTGGACCCCAGTCTAAATTGCATTGCTAGTTTTTGGATCAAATCCACGAGCGGATTACATTTTAGACCACAAATTGATGAAACGACACATGAGGTCATTAAAAGATTTTAATTTTTTGAAAAAATCAGTGATGGTTGTCTGCTTGTGATAAGCCGTTCCACCACGCCCCAATCTGTGTAGTTCATCTCTATTTTCTTGCTTCGCTGCCTCCGACTCCTCCAATGTCTCGAAATATAGCATTAATGCGCGCACGTGCTGCCTCGCTTCCCCCGCCAAGACTTTCTTCGCGGGCTCAGATCCACTCGCTTTTCCACTCAATTGATCTCCACTCACAACTTCGTTATCTCGTTCGTTCCGCTTCTGAGCATCGCAGCGACAAATTTAACCCAGCGACAAATTTAATTAAAGACTGAACAGAATTTTCGCCTGCGATTTTAACACTTAACAAGTTAACTAAATAACGCGAATCGCCGTTAAACAAACGGGGAGGCGCCAGTTGTTGTTAAACTGACCCGACTTCAAAGAAATTGCCGACAATTAGTGTGTCATGGCTAATGTTTGTTTTTGACACGCTATTTGGTGGCAGATTACATGTGTTATTTACAATGGTAAAGTGTATATTCGTTCCCTAGAATCGTGGTCGGAGTCGGATTAACGAAAAGGACGGATTACATGACACAATTAACATTACAAACGATTCGTCCCTGAGATTTTAGGGCGGATTACGAAAAGGGCAGATTACATGACGGCGGATTAAGTCTGACTGTATATCACAATTCTCTTTGCAGCCTAATGGGTTGGCACTGCGGAATTCCAATTTATAGGGAATTACAATAGTAATGTCACGAAAGCATTGACGCTTGTTGATCTTCTTCAGGCAGCGCAGTTCCCACAATGCAAGATAATGTTCAAATCGAACGTAATGCCATTTTTATCATTCTCACTCAAAATCGGTCGTTTTTTTTATTATTTATTTTTTTTTCCCCACTAAATTACATGACAATATTGACAATATTTAATTTGAAATCGAATACAATTTAAAAATAATATAAAATAAGATCGACGAGGATGGGATTCGAACCCACGCGGGCAGAGCCCAATGGATTAGCAGTCCATCGCCTTAACCACTCGGCCACCTCGTCCTACGGCACATCGGATAATTCACATGCGTATTTATCTAACAATTAAAGGAAAGTCTAAACTTCTTTATTTATGTTTATATTTTTCTATGATTGTTTTATGTTACGTTCAGTCACCTTTCTTTTCTGTTGGAATGTCACTTGTGGCGTGACTAAAATACTATTGGCCGCGATGGCTCAGTGGTAGCTCGCTCGTCTAGCTCACAGGGAGTCTTACCAGTGGGCTCTGGATACATGGAATGCCTATGTAGCCCTCTAGACAGTATATAATAATATCAAGGGAAGTCACTGATTTCTCATCAGAACAATAACAAAGCCTCGGAACCTACATTCCCCTCACACGGGAGAGAGCTGAGGCTTCGGATCTGGCAAGATTATGAATAAATGAACCTATAGACACCAAAAACTCCGCACGGCAGTGACTAATTAGTCATTAATTGCACAAAAATGCTTCCATTTCCAAAACGACTAACAACGGGCACGATCGCTGCAGCATTCGACCTTCACCTTAACAAGCCGCTCAGTGATTGATCAATAATAGTCCAGCTGAGAAATGCAATTGAAATTAATCAAAGCATTCACTCGATAGAGATCAGTCCAGCAGTACGATTCTATAAATTATTGGATGCATATAACAGTATTCAGATAATTTTATAGTTCGTAATACTGGTTATAAATTCTAAAGTTATTACATAGATAACACAACATGTTGTGAGGTATATAAAACGATTCTAAACATATACACCAGAGGACGCTGTGTGTGTCGTCTGCTAATTCCCGTCAAGTCAACTTACTTAAATGCAATGTGTCTTTTAACTCTAACTCCTTTTTCTAGCCTATTCCGTGCTCAATTTGACTCTCAGAATAGCTTTTATTGTTCGAGAGACAATTACAGACAGGATGTTTCACTCTAAAGCCAATCGGTTAAATTAAGAATGTATTCTGAGCTCTACACTTTTGCAGCTCCATTCCGGTTTTAAGGATTTCATTTCGACATTTAGCGATCGTGAGTTCGCTGCGCGCTGAAAATTTGCTGCGGTCCGACAAAATGGATGCATCGTACCCGTTGCTAGTCGTTTTGCAACTGATTGGATTTTTGGCCAATTAATTAGTAATTAGGCGTTGCCGTACGAGATTATTGGTGTCAATCGTTTCATTTATTGGTGATCTTGCCAGATTCACGATTCACGATTCACGATGCTGCAACTTGCCGAGGTCGAATTTCGACAAGTGCAACATGTTGTGGTTTGCTTGATTAAGCATAGTGTTGGTGTTAATGCTCATTCTGCTGTTAAATGCTCTTTATAAATGATTGAGTTTATCTATTCATGGTTATTGTTCTCCTGTTCTCCTCATACTTTTTATAAATTAAGAATGAGTGAGTGAGTGATTGAGTGATTGGGGTTTTACGGCTCCACTCAACCCGTTTGGGTGATACGGGCGCCAGAACAGAAGGCCCGGGACCGGGGTTTCCCCCTACTCTTATCAATAAATCCCAAGGGTTCTTTATCCTCCATACCACCAGTAGTACACAGCGCCCGGCCTTGTTACGCAGTTGGGCAGCACTGCATAGTCACCGAAGAATTACAATTGTAATTCACAATCATAACGCCCGTGGCCTGATCGGGTCTCGAACCCGGGACCTCGACCCCCACGATCGGCATAGGATTGTAGTCAGCGGTTTAACCCACTGCGCTATCCGGTGTCCCCTATAATTTAAGAAAATTGAGTCTATATCCAGCGTTCGATAATCAAATATATCTTGAAACGATTATATCATTTCTTATGTTCAATGTTGTAATCATATGAACATGTTACTATTTTGTTTTAGAAGAGAGATCAACGACCTTTTATTTTTGTTTAAATATTTTCATGGTATTACTTCTGCTGAATTTAGCTCTGAAATATCTTTCACAACTCAATCACGAAACATTTGCTCTGTTAGTGTTGGTTTTCTAACTGCTCAACCTGTTCGCACTTTTTTTTTTTTTAAGCATCTTATTTTAATCGCATGGTTAGATTGTGGACTGTCTTACCTGATTGTATTCGTAACTGCAATTCTCTTAATTAACATTTTAAAGCAGAAATTGAATGTATTGTACATAGACAGGCTAATGAATTTTAATCCGGATAATATTTGTACTTGTACCATTTTTTTTTCCACTTGTTTATGCATACATGAAGCTTTATGAATAAAATAAAATGATGCACATATGCTATAGCGATAAACAAATTAAGAATTAATAAGTTAACAACTGGCCAAATGCTCGATGATACAAGTTAAGTTACAATCCTCAGTCTCTTCTTTGTTTGGCATAAAATCACGTAAGGCTGCTGCTGTTTGAGAGGAGGATAAAACTGCAAACATCGCATTGTTGATTTGGTTTGTTTGTTTGTTTGTTTGTTTGTTTGTTTGTTTGCTAATCTGATGCCCAAGAATCCTTGAATTAAGTTAAATCACAATGCATCCTTAATTCATAATTTGTCATAGTTTCATAATTATGCATAGAAGCTTTTAATACGAATTCTCCGCAGGGGTGAAAACCAGTAGATCATTTATTTGCAACCTACAAAGCGTTATTGAGGAAAAAAGGATAATCTTATGTTTGAAGTAAATCAAAAGTCGTCTTATAAGCATTTTGTAAAATGATCTTATCTCAAGAGGTCTTACATCAATCTCTTTAAATATTTCAGATTTAATGCTACAAACAATACCCTCAATACCAAAATTGCCACTTTTAATGCGTTATTTATGAACATATACTAATTTCGGATCATGTGGCAACTTAATTGCACTGTCGTTTTGGAATTGGCATGCCATCTTAAACTATTTTTATATAAATGTCCATTTTGTACCATTTGATCCAAAATACACTAAACAGTATATACAGGAATTAGCTGAGGGAAGCTCAGTGACCAAAGGGGTGAGTCAGGGGGGTTAATTGCTTTTGCGGATGAGTTCTCTTGTTTCGCAACATACCTGAATATCCTCTCGCTTCACAGCTTTTTGGCATATGTCGCAATTATTGGCTGAGTAAGCATTGGGTCATTCAAGCGCTTTTCTCCGCATCGGATCATGCGTTAACACAGGGCTGATCCTTAATCTTGATCGAGGATTAATCGGATTTGGTTTCAATATGAAGTAAAAGAATCAACAGAAACATTTCTGCTGAGGAGAGTAAACAGTGGGAATTATTGTTCATTTTGGACATAACTGTGCTACAGGTCAGAATCGTGTCTTTCTATTGGTCATACATTATTTTGTCATAATTACAGTTTGCAATTTGCTGCGAAGCGTCTGCAAATTGAAATTTTGTTCCTGTGAATATAAATCATCTGATTCAGTTTGGGTCAAAAATAAAGTGTTTGTACTTCACAGGTAATTATTGGGAACGGAAACTAATATGCTCAATGTTTCTGACTTGAAAATATATTGAAAGAAAATAACAATAACTAAATGAAGTCATTGGTATCTGAGAAAGAGCAACACTGATTAAATATACATGACATTACATTCAAACGCCTCGTAATGTCTCAGATATTAGTACGAGTTTAATTATAGAGTACTTAATCTTGTATGCTTATAAAGACCACGTGTCGCAGGATGTTTGGGTAAATCGACTTCTGCTTGGTTTGAGTGACTTCTCTATTTGAATAGCTATTATAATATTTTTGCTTTGGGGCAAACACCTTGGCAGTCACCTTATATTATTTTTTATTAGCACTTATTCACCCGTTCTATAATTGAGTGCATTGCACTCAGATCGCGAACATACAAATCGGTGTGAATTTCACATCAAATAAATGAACAAGTCTTAAGATCAACACACGTCAAATACCAAGAACGTGACGTGAATGGCTCTCAGACGCTCCTTCAATCTTGAAGAACTTTTAGAATAAACAGAAGAAAACCACATCAGCATAGCATTAAAAATATTTTTGCTTGGGTCAACTGAGATATTGCCAAGGATTCATTACTTGCCATTCTCTGGAGTACGGATATTGCATCAGGGGTTTCCGGGATTCATATTATTGGGTATATAGTTATGCATTTCATGTGTTTTGTATCAAATAGTTAACTTGTTAAATAATCGCATTTTAAATTATTAATATGGATATCTGTTTCTAAAATTGCTTGTACAATAATATTTTGCTAAGGTATGTAAAAGTTATAGCACATAAGATTATCAAATTTAAATTATTTCAAGTTTTATATAGCTTCATCCTCTGGATCCTAAGTTCAATAAGTAATTAATAATAGTAATCTATAATTATTTTCTGAGTCAATGTCCTCAGTTTCTAACTACATGTAATCTAATCCACTGTGATTTACATAATTGCATCGAGTAATTCTAGTGACGTAATGCATCATACGTTCCAAGTACTAACACTTTGAAGTACTTCCTCGTAAAGTACATTAACCGCAATTGACGCCACACGAGTATTTCAAGGGTTCTTGCACCCTCAGCAGTGTACCTTGCTACCTGCTTTAACATCAACCCTTCAGATGCACCAACCGAGGTTTCAATGCTGAGCAGACGATGGAGGTATTCACTCATAATCCAGGTGTCTTAACTCTTCCAGCAATGAAGGAAACCGAAGGAGACATCCCGGTCAGGCTGAACAGGTGCATACGACTTCGTCAGATGCATTCGTCGATCAAAGGAAATTTGTCAGTCGTCGTTCAACACCACAAGGCTGAGGGGTCATCCCGGATCAACGGAATGAACAAAGCCATTATGAAGAACCTGCAAAGAGAACTGCAAACGTGGTACAGGGAGAAGTCCATGCTGCTGGAAAAGATGAACAGGTTAGAGCTCAATCGAGCGGTGAGCATTCGAGTTTCGTGGTTAACTAGTTTATGATAAGATTGAGTACGTCTGATAAGGACACTTAGCGATGCTCCTGCAGTTATGAAAAGGTATCCACACAAAACATGAAGCTATACAGTGACAGTATAATGTTGTGATTCATTTCGTGTGCTCTCTGGAATGGAAAATATTCACTCCTATAGTTCTGAGAGCTACCTGTATTTGACTCTTATCTCACCAACTCCAATCGAACGATAATAATTTAATATCACAGAAGGCCTATGGGAGATTCTGTGGGATCATTCCGGAGATTCATTCACAGATTATCCCATCTAAAGGTCCTTCCACCAATCACCTGATCGCTAAGCGTGTTTTCGTTCATTGAAATACAACTGACATTTTGAATCTTTCACTTATACGTATAACCACTAAGCCCAATTTCACAATTGCAACGAATATTTACTTGCTTTTGTCAAAATCCAATGATAATGACGAATTCCATGCTGGGAGTTAATACTGAACTAATTGTGTCACTCATAATGTCACAAACCACGTGACCATATTAAGCTTTATGGTTGAATTATTGTGTTCATTACATTTATTAAAATATTGTCCATTGAAAATACATAAAAACGTTACACTGGATATAAACACAATTTTACATTTTTTTCTGTGCTTAATTAAGCAAGTAATAGGGACAAAGATAAGAGCAGAGAAACAATAAGGAAACAGTGCATGGCATAGGATCTGTGAACTACCCGAATCCAATCAATTAATCTTCATTGAATGTTCTCGTCAGGTATCAAAACTCGGCCTACGAGCAATGGATTCGGATCGAGAAGATGAAAGAGGCGACGAAGAAGCGAGCAGAGAAACACCGGGAGATGGAGAAGGCACAAAAGGAAGCGGGTGCCGAGAGACGCAGTAGTTCGGTCGCTCTGAACAGCGCCATCACAGACGCTCGAACCAACGCCAACAGATTGCAAGGGGAAACTCATCTCAAACATGTGCAAGAAAGCAAAGAACAGGAAACAGCTGATGAACCGGAAGTGAATTATTCACAACCGGAAATACCTATCATACGACCGGAAATCAAGCCGGATGGCGTTCAATGTGCAGTGAAGACGAATGAATCAGCAGAAATCTTGGAGTCAAAAACTGGAAAATCGGCCCCAAAGAGCATTCTGAGCCAACCAAAAGAGCCACCTTCTCCTAAGGTGAAAACTCTTCCTCGGACGCTCTTCCCGAAAAAAGAGGCCAATCGACGGATTTTGAGCAGCAAAAGTCACATGATGGACACTGTGATAGAGGATAGCGCGACCGAATTGACCCTCCCACCCCCGAGAAGGAGTATCTCCTCCCCCAGACTCTCTGCAACCCAGAGGTTTCCCCCGACACCGAAGAGAGAGGTGGTGTCAGCAAAGTTTAGAATGCAACTATCTCCGCAGAAATCAACCAAGGAGCCGTCGGTATCATCTGCCAGAACATCCAAAGCATCCATCCGAAGGTCCTAAGATGGCGAGACCTTTGATGCGACCGCAAATGCCACGTAGTGAAACTGTGTGCAGTTTACCACTGAGTGCTCGCAAGAAAGTGACAATACAGGTACGACCAGGCACCGAAGTGAAGATATCGCGGTCTTCTCACTCAATGTCAAAATCGACAGACTCGGCAATGTCGACAGAAATTAGTGATGAATTCACTTGTTGGCGTAAAACGAAAGATGGAGCATTTGTTCCTGTCGCAACCCCGTATGCTCGACGGAAGTTTCGGTCACCGAAAAAACGAGACCCCAGAGTGATCGAAATGATGCTGGAGAAAGAGGAGAGCCTGCAGTCATCTAGCAAAGATAAATTCAAGAACCTTTGCCAGGAAATCGATCATTTGGGTGAGTTCACATGCGATTACATGCAATATCATTAGAGAGGGGTATTAAATATATTTCATGAGGTTACTGCCACCCATTAAAACTATGTTTTCCATTATGACGACAGTCCATAGCACCGTTGATTTCTCTGAGTCTTTATATTGACATTCACAGAGAATAATTAACAACCCAATAATGACAAATGTTATTAGCACGAGGGATCAAAGAAGAAAATAGGCCGACTGCAGCAATTCGGTAACAGTCATCCTCACATTACTGTAATCGAGCTAAAGTGAAGCATGGCTGATCGATCTCACTTACACAATTCAAAGTCAAAATCCCCTACTTCTGCAAGTAACTCAGCTAATATAAGATGCCAAGTACGCCTTCGATGCAAGGATTCAATTGATGTTCGTAATTATACCCTTTTATGGTATAACAACACACACCAAGCTCTTTGCACAATAATCACACGCTGTCGTGTATATTAAGATAATATAATTATATCATTCTTCACAAAGAGTTTGTATGAGATATTCATTCTTTGTGATATGTGGCCAATCACTATTTCGGGTGTAGCGTCCTCATTAACCTGGATTCATTGTCTGATCAGCCTAGAGATCAGTTTATCCTGAGGTGATATTGGCAAACACTGATTATATGGTATGAACTATGAAACAATGGAGCAAGAGTTACTTTTCTCATTCCAGTCAAAAATGATATAGAAATAAGAAAATTGTGCATTAACCTCTTCTAATATGTTTTGCAGAAAAATTCAACCCTCTCGCAGAAGTGAGGCGATTGTTTCCCGAAAGTTACGCCAAGAAAAGGCAAACGGTAGTTGGTGCTGAGGAGATTGGTCAATCTCAGATCTTGATGAGACTCATGCAAGCGTTTGGTGCTGTTGATAAGTTCATCCTCGATGGCTTGGACCCTAACTCCCCTGAGGCCCTCAAGGTATGCCGATATCTCCGAACAAAGAAAGACCCAAATGCCGTCGAGGAGTCCGTGTTTGATGGCCCAGAGTCTACGGGAAAAAGAAACACACTTCCTGATTTACCATTAACCGAAAAGGATGTTGAGAAAATTTTGGAAGATGTTGAAAAAAAAGTAACACTACCTAAACTGGAAACTGTGCAACCATAAATAGAACCATAATGGAGGCTTCTTTTTGATGACTCAGACGTGATCGGTGTTTTGCGGAGATGATCAAGTTAAGATCTGCATTCATCTATTTCAATTTGGTGGCATTTCTTTTATTTTGACAGCTGTCTAACTATTCATTTAAGAGCAAAGTCGTCTTTTTGGGGGAAATGCAGGGTCTCATTCATGTCAGCTGATCAGTTGTAACTTGATGCTGAAATTATAGTATTTTTAAAGAATATTTTTGCTTTATATAATCATGTTTAACCCATCGGTGTCCGCGCCTAAATGCTCGGTATCATTGGCTCCCTGAGCGAAATCTGAAAATGGCCAGTGCTCCAAATCTAGAAGAATGAGCGTTATAAGTCTTGTTCAGAAGAAGCATAAATCAGTATTACGATTAATTTGATATATAACGAACCTTGTTTTAACTTTAATTACACGATATCTACTGTTTTACATATTCAACGAGGCGAGGAAACAAAGAATTGCTAGCTTTCTTGAGCAGTTTTTCATTTCTCACGATTTGAATCCGTAACTTGCAGATCCCATATATACAGACTGGAAAAATTCTTCATAGTCTTCACTCATTGATTATTCTGAGTGTTCTAGAGTCCGAGCACTGGCCACTTCTAGATTTCGCCCAAGGGAGCCAATGAGACTGTTATGCTACTGAGGTTCAGAATGATCGTCGGATACATTTTGTGGAAATATAATTATATATACACTATGTTATCATTTCTATGTGTGTAAATTGCGTATAATTATAATATAATATATTATAATTATACCCCAAATAAATACGATATTGCTCCATTCAATCGTTCATGAGAAACGTCTGGTACAATATTTAAATACCGGGATGTTTATTGATGCGCATTGGATCGTTTTACAAAACAGTTACAAGGGATATTTGGGAGGAAATCGATGCGTGCCATTTTTGGGATAAACCAAGAGTTCAAAAGGCATATTTCAAGAAATATTGAGTTAGAAAACGAGACATTCTCTGGAATAGTTGGTGACCACATAAGATCTATTGTTTTCTTCCAAAATTCATGCGAGTTAAGAGCGGTTTATTGCACGCCAGTGGAACCAGCACGTAACCAATATTATTACATGTTATGCGTAGGTAAACCCACTCAGTGCATTCACGTAACTCAGTACTGTCACGGGCCTCGCTTTCGGGTTTGCTATATCCACACGTTACCCGGAAGCTGAATAAGAGTAAAAGTACCTGCGACCCACCCCCGTTAGCCCATCAATGGCTGGTTATTTATCTTTCGCCGGCGGTACGAATGGTCTCATTGTCAACGAGGAGTAAACAAGCACCGAGGTTCTATTGAATTGATTTCCATTCGCCAACGAGGATTCTTCAGCAGGTAGTTTGTGTTGGCATTTTGTGAGTAAACTCCTCGCCAATACAGACTACAGGCACTGACTGGCAGCTCAAAATGGCAACGCATCTTCAGAGGTTCAAGCTGTTGGTTGTCTGGGGTTGCATCAGTGGCTTTGTGCTGTTATGTTGCAAATCTTTCCCTTCAGTGTTAACCAGAAGTGGGTCCAGAGGGTTGGTTTTGCTAGACATACGAAACACTTTGAGTTCGCTGCAAATGTGGAACGCCGGACGAGGTAGTAGCAAGATTTTGTGGAATATCACTCAGTTGCAGAACTTTTCTTCCTGTGAAGTGTACAATGTTTTAGACGTAAACAAAACGTTGTATGGTCAGCCACTGTGTTTAGGAGACATGCAGAGGATCCCGCCAACTGCGGTCATGTTTACAACAGCCCATGACGTCACGAAGCAAAGGAGTATCCATGGAAACACGTTCAGATTATGGGCACTTCTTGGAAGTGATGTGAAACCAGTATTGTTTATATCGAACGCAAGCAAGGAGAGATATTTACTGGATAAAGCATGTCACCATGGTTGGGATGTGTATCTATCCCCGTTATGTAACAGTGACCAACTTCCTGTGCTGCGATCAATGTTCGAGGTGATACTGCAAATGTACCCTGGGGTGCCCTTTTACGGGTATGCAAATGCCGACATCCAGTTTGAGGGGGGTTTAGTCAAAACCCTCAAAGAAATTGGCCAGTTCACCATCAAACGTCTTCCCAAAGTACTAGTGATTGGGCGTCGACGAGAATTGAAGGTGCATTTCGTGCAATTTTAACACCTGTAATTTGCCTCGAAACCGAAACCTAATTGTCCTGTTTCAGCTCCCACCGAACACTTCAATTGATTCAATTCACCAGCTGATCGATGAAGCAAAGAAAGGATCACGGGGCTTCGTTGTTGCAATCGATTACTTCATTACCAGATCCGACTTCCCATGGAAAGATATCCCTCCAGTCGTTGTCGGCAGACGGGCGTATGACAATTATCTGGTATTTCAATGTGAATGATATCATCACAGGTTATTTGCGACATTTTACAGGTGGCCCATGCCAATAAGAGGCGCTTCTCCACCATCGACGTCTCGGACACGGTGACCGCTGTCCACCTGGCTGGCACAGAGGCCTACGCGGCGTCACACAAGAAGAAAGGTTCCAACTACAACGCCAAAATAGTCGGGCGTTTTGATTTTACACATGGGTTGACGTCGTGCGCGCGTTGGAGGACACAGAAGGAGCAAGGAAGACGGGTGGGGTTGTATCGGGTGACCAAGGTCGGCTTTTGCGGACGAGGACATTGGGACAAGAGGAAGGAGAACTGGAGGGAGCTTCTGGACAACATCGAGGTCGAGAGGGTGGAATGGAAAGAGTAATGAAAGCTCTAAGTGTGGCTAACAATTGGCTGACTATTTGATAATAATTCTGAGGGATAATTGGTGACCGAAACTCGAATTCTGGCTCTCAACTTACCCAGATGATATAGTAAGTCAGTCATACAGACAAACAGTGTTTTATTATTTTAATGTTTTTTGTTGTTGTTTTTTGTTTGTTTTGTTTTTACACTGTAATTTACACTGTGTTTGTGTTTCTGTAATATAGTGATCATACCTGTATTTCTTACTGATGTTTATTTGATTAAAGAATCGTTGAAACAACTTCTTACGTAGTTTAAAAAGGGTTAAAAAAGACGACTCGAAATTGGCCCTTTTGTATAATATACAAAATGACATATTATGTCATGCAACGGTTAAGTAAAATGTGCGTGCACCAGTATTTTAATGGAAACTTTTGAGCCAGTCAATGCCAACGGACTATTACTGATCTGTGCGATCTAATGTTTGCTATGCATATATTGGCAAAATAATTACTGTATCTACACACAGAAAACAATAAGAACGTATTTGTATCTGTAAAGGTCCCCTGGCTTGTAACTGTGGATGTACTCTTTTAGGGCGATATTGTACAACAAGTTCTTCTGCCAAGGCATTGGCGCGTTGAAAAATCCTTGGGAGAAATGATTTTCCCTATTATTATTAATATTACTATTATTCCCTCCACGACCGACTCCTTTTTGCTCTAAATCTAGTGAACACAACTGCCATGAACATTATCTCGCTCTAAATTGACTTTGAATGTGATACCTTGCAATACTGACTGGCCAAATCCATTCTCTGGAAGTTCTTTTCGTCCGATCGCCATCACGTTATGATATTATGACGTTATGATCTGGACCACCACTGTGTCAATAACATGCGTTATGATCAGTCAGCAGAGCTTTGTACTGAATAATCATGACGTCACTGTTTTTGAAATTGTCGGGTGCGAGTTTGCGAGTTTGAGTCGTCTTATCAAAATATGGATGACTGAACTTCCTGAATACATTTGATATAATATATATATATATATATATACTGAGTGGGCCAGCAGTAGTCTACACCATGTTAGATATCTCAATACATTCAAATTTGACTTTTTACTTGATTTCTTTGCATAAATGTTTGCAGAATAACATAGTCAATCCATACCAGTAAGTTCTCTTTTGAATAATTGATACATTTGAGCAAATTTTAGAGTTTTGTTTTTAACATGGAGTAGATGGACTACGTTTGGCCCACTCTGTATATATTATTTTTATCACCATCATTACTTTCACAGTGGGACAAGATTCCCGTTTTGACATGTGAGGCCCCCAATACAGCAATACATAATTATCGGTGTCAGACATCACCAGCTTAAGCTTAATCACATTGGGATATCAGGTACCAATGAGGTCATTCCATTATATTATACGAAATTGAAAGTCCATCAGTTGTCACGGAAACTGGTTTGATGCATCAGGACGAGCAATGACATGATAGGGGGAGGGGGAGGGGGGGTGGAGTTCGAGAATGTGGCAGGTACGCGTATTTGTCTAAATTACAAATATATTCGATTTTATCTTACGTGATATGAAGGTTTAGATGTTTGTCACCATCAGAGATTATGATGATACCGCGGGAATTAAAACTTCAAAATTTTTATTATCAAGATTTGGCATTTATATACTAGCAAACATTTCCCCGTGGAGTGCATTTTGAAAGTTGGAACCAACTCCCTTAATCGCGCAATTTGAAGAGATGGGAAAACTGCAACACTGTGGCAACCCAGGGTGTAGCACTCTCTCTGCTAATTCGCGGTCAGAGAAACCTCAATTCATGAATAGAGTGTCTTTTCCCCCTACTAGCTAACGGTACCAGTACAACAACCGTATAATTCATGGGATAGTCAGTGCATTCCGATTGAACAGCATAGGTTCTATTACGATAGCAATTCGAACGAATGATCACAAGCAAGTGTCTCCCAGCAACGCTGCAGAATTAGCAGTTTAGCACCGACCACGAGACGCAGAAGAGGTTGATCGACACACCGGAAGTTGGCATAAACTCAAGAAGAGGCTCTCCATCGGAAGAGGCCGTTGTTTCTTGGACAACATAATTGGAGTTCCGTAGATGGAAGATAAACAGAGGAGAGGAAACGCGATTCAAAGGCGGAGAGGGACGAACAAACAGACAATCTCGATGTCAAAGAGACGAGGCTCTGTTGACACGGGTTCGGCAGAGGAAGAAGATTTCGCTAGGGAAATTGAGTTCTTAGCGCAAGTGTGAGATATCGTATGGTTGGAGTATTTCATATAGATGCAGAGAGGCCTAAAAAAAACGTCGTCAATGTCAACATACTCGAAATGCACAGCAGTTCTCCATTGACCACACCCAATGAGCAACACACGGATTTTGGTAATTTAATTTAATTATTATTTATTTATATTAATTCGTGACAAGACAACATTAGAGCCAACAGTGACTCATAAATGGCAATGCATAAAAATATCCACCACATTTAAATGGTCAAAATAAATGATTAAAACAGTAAAAATGTATGCAACAAAAAATGAATCAAGTGAAATGATTAAAGGCAGAGCATCTACAAAATGAAAGCAAAGTGCAAGAATTAAGAACGTCGAAATGAAGATCCAATCTATAAGAATAAAAAAAAATCAATTAGACTTTGTTTCAAAATAAATAAAGCATGCGATTCTCTAATTAATAGTGACTGGTAAAATATTCCATAGGTGACAAATTCGATTCGATTTCAGTATGGCTTTATCATATTTTCCTTCAAACGAGATAATTCAGAAAGAAAACAGAACAATGACTGATGAACAAGCGTATGATTATTCCTTAGTCCAGTGTGATTATGAACAAGGTAAGAAAAAAAAATGCAATTTCATTAAGTACAACACGAAACTTGATTGAGTTTAAATCAGAGAAATCAGAAAACACTAAAATGATGAGAAACATATAAACAATAATGCGATAGAGGGGTGTATTTGAGTCTTGTATAATTCAAGATTCACTTCCAATTAATCACCAACAAAATTAATGTTCAAAGTAAAATTATTCCCCCAATCAAATTGACCGGTCAAGATATGACATCACTGAATAAAGAATTCTATAAAAAACAACCCCCCCCCCCCCAAAAAAAAAAAAAAAAAAAAAAAAACCCAAAATTTTTTGTTTAAGGTTTCACAAACGACTGTGAAAGGTAAAATGAAATCACCAACTCCAAATATTCAAGTCCAATTGGCGTTATATTGTACAGGGCTACTGGGTGAGGGCTTTATTACGTAAGAGCTAGCTGATACTGAACATCCTCTCCCAGGATTCTAGAAAGAGCATGCATGCTAACCTGTACAAGGGAAGAACAGGGGAGAGGGGAGAGGCCATCGATCACGGTTAACATTGAAAGGGACAAAAGAAAATGGTGGCTGTCGGTTGACGCTGTTTTGATTGAGACGGAGCGATGCGAGCACAGAACTCGTGTTTAGCCGCATCCAGATGAAACATTTCTAATCTCGCTTGCATCAAGTGGGCTTTTGTTGCAGAATGTAGTTATAATATCTCTGCAACTACACCAATATGCAACGATACTTGTGCAAACTCTAAACTGTCCTTCTGTAACATTCAGCATGTGTGGGTGGATTATTGGGATAGAGGAAAACTTGTTCTTTGATATTTGACTCTTTTTGGTGACTCTTTGATAAAGTGGTTGCCCCAAGGAGTAATGCCAGTTACACCAAGACACAGATTTGCTTTAAGACCAAGAGCGGAGATAAAAAGATAGCTAATTGAAGAGAGAGAGAGGGAGGACACTGACGACCGGCATGCCTACTGTCAGTCTTGATGTTGAGCTACGGGAGTCGTTAGCTGTCTTTTTGCGACGACAGGACCACGTGTAGAGTTTCTGCTTACCGTTCGTATATCACAATCAGGCCTGTTATCAATTGGCTGCTTTTCTTGGCGTTCTGCCAATAAACACGCGGCTTCTACTCATCGCAGAATGTCGTAGTCTTTTATGCAAAGAGCATAAAACGCAGTGTTTGCGATGGCGCATCGTGTAAGTCTGCATTAGCAAATTATGATTTGTGGCGTGTTTCTATCGCAAATATTACTTTGATATGCGCTGCTGCATGGATGCTGCAAGGAGTGGACATTTCGATGTCCTATATCACAAGACTTTTAATTGGTCAACTTGCATGCTGACACTATCTCCAGCGTAGGTTGAGGTTCTTATCGCAGTCTCGGGAGAAGACCAGCTGCTCCTCTTAATTGAGTTGCACTGATGAGGATCTTTGCCTAATTAACCGAAAGAGGAACTAGTCTAAACAGGCTAAAGGAAGCTCTGCCTATTTGCAGGATCCAATAACATCACACAATGAGTGCTGCATTGAATGGTCAACGTTATTTGACCCACACACGCTGATTAATTAATCGAAATACGCTCTATTGCGAACATTATAGTCCAATATTACATTTATAATTAACAATGCACACTGAGTATGAACCGAAACTCATCATATTCAATTATTTTGTGACATTTTCATAGACTAATAATAAGCTGCAAAGGGAGCATTATGAGAGCAGAAGTGGTCATCGCGATGGAAACCTCAAATTGAACTTTATGCAACCTCACAATATCGCACAATTTTTATGTCCAATTCGACAGAATTTACGACTCTTTGATTATGATATTAGGTGAGGGTAAATTGCACGCGCGGAGGGGTGATTGCAACATCTATGGGGTGGCTGTGGTTGTTGGTGAGGCATCCATACCTAAACCAATACACATGAGAAAACCATAAGAATGTCCATAACAATTGTCTCTGACTCAGTGAGTTGAGTGACAGGTGCCCACGTGACTGTTCCGACCTCATCAATCCTGAGCCTCCTCTTGACGTTTTAAGGAGCTAAGCGGTTGTCATAGCTGGAGGCAGATGACTTACTTGCGCCATCGGAGCCGCTGTCCTCAGGATGGGACGCTCGTTAAAGGTATTTGCACCATTGACTTGCTAACTGATGCCTTAACCCCCCGTCGCCGCTTGGTCGTTTCAATAATTGTGTTTTTACAAGGAATTACATCGTATATTGTATATTGATCACTTGTCAAATCAAAGACGATTAATTACAGTTCAGGTTTTAATTAAGGGCATTATAGACGAATTAGATTTGAGATATAAATCCGCTGTTCTAATTGGAACCTGCATTTCTTTATTGAAAACAAGTTTATATCCATGTCAGTTTCATCCGATTTTCCTGCATAATACATTATGAATTCACATCAGTAATCTAAGTATCCTTATTGTCGTGCATTTCCGCCTGTGCACAATGACCCTGGATCGTCATCATTCGTCCGCATGGTGACAATCGATGCGGATTCATTTCAAGTGCTCCACATGCACTCCTTGACCCCTTTGGAAGCACCCAGTCTTCAAATCTGACACTCGAGACAATTGGCACATCAGAGTAAATGCGACAGGACGATATGACGGAGAAGGGCGGCGCATTGCAATCAGATCTGATAATAATTCAAAGGATTGTCACTCGCCTCATCACGTGACTTCTACGTTTTATTAGTCTGTCTGTCGTTGAGCTCAGAAGGAGACCGTGGAGTAAACGCAGACGTTGTTTGCGAGCGATTAGCGCCAAATGGATCTGCCTCACGCCCAATTGAAGAGGATCGGCCAGGCGGAAGATCCGAGCCCTGAATGGCGAAAACGGGCAAGCGATCATTCTGCTGATTAAACCAACAGCACCTCATCGTGTGTGACAACATTAATTATACGACTTTATTTGAGGAAATAAATGGGTCATTGTAGGTTACTCACCTTGCTATAATATTGTTGATGTTCAGTTGCACAGACGCTTTTTAAAGTTTTATTTTAAGGCCTTATTTAGTTTTAACACTTGCACTCGCACTTGCGCATAACTTGCACCTCGCAGAAGCGGATCAAACGTTTCACGGAGTTTGCACTTTATCAGCACAAAATACGGCATTAATACTCACATGTTACATGTCACTACACTCCCAGCACTGCTCTCTCGAGTTCATCATGAGCCCAGTGCTAGTCACCTCACTTATGCCTCAGCACTACACGATTTTATATTATTAAGAGACACCATAATTCGCCAACTGAGCACCAGCACTTCTCCGATATTGTGGATTATATATGCACCATGTGATTACATGTACGAGTGTCTATGATTTATGTTGGTTTTTGTTTTGTTTGTTTGATTTTTTTTCTTCAATTCATTTTATACCACTTGTGTGTATGAATACAGATATGTATATTATCATCCAATATTTTCCATGTATGTACTATACAGCTTTGCAAACCCTGGTTTAAATTTACATTTGACCGGAGGGTTATGCCGATTTCAAATTCGATGAAATATTATATATGTATATGAAATACAATTCAGTGCAAACTTGTGCTTCGTCGCCACCATGCTCTGGTCTATATACATCATTCGTTCTGCCCACATAATGTAATCGCATGTATCAAAGAACTTTATGGAATTCTGAATCAGCAATCTGTTTTTCTTAGAATTGATCTTCCATGAGATCACCCTCTCCGGAGGTTTCATAAGAACATCAACTCCAGATACGATTCTCCCTCGGGATCAATGCGGCGAGTCTTTACGCCGGAATAATTCCGCTCAAGGGTAGCATAACTTGCGTCAGTTCTCTGTTTGAAGTTTGCATATAAACTACAAAAGGGAGATTTCTTTGTATATATTCATATTTATATTGAAATCATAATTCCTTGGCATCTTCTTTCAAAGCCTTTTAAATAAGCCCGTTGTGCGCGGAAAGAGATCAAAGTAGGAAAGGAATGATGTTAATTAGAAGCTGAGATCAACATTGAAGGCATTCTGTCTCCATCAAAGCCTCATTAAACGAGCGCCTCATCCCACTCCCCCCTTTCATCTTAAACGATGATGGAGTGGGTAGGCAGTGACCTCTTCGTTGCTCTGCTCAATTCGCCTCAAGTCTTGCTTATTCTCTCTGTCCCTCCATTGTGCGTCTGCGTAAATTATTAACGTGGATTCTTATTGTGACGCGACTCTCAAAGTGCGGATTTGGATGAAAAATTGACGCATTTTTTAAGCGAGAGGTTTGGATCAGGGGTGAAGGCGCATTACGAGGGATAAAAGCGTCCTCGGTGGCCAGGGTAATAGCTCAGTGTTTGATATCATAAGAATACCACTGTATCCACCCCAAAAGCTAAAGTCTTATGTAACAATTGTTCCAGACGATTCATGAAGCCTTCAAATCACTAAAAGTAATACATTGTATTACATTTGCGCATTGTAAATGTCGCATTTTAAATGTCAAAATGCGCATAAAATGTTCTGCGAAAGGCAATCCGACCCTTCGTGCTGCCAACTCACGACTCCCTCAGGTCATCATTCCGCTCTTTAGGTTTTGAAGGATGGAAGTTTCACTTGTTGTGCGATAATCACATAATTATTGGAAATATTCTGCGTTTGCAGTTTACCTCACAAGCTGATATAAAAGAGTGCACTACACAATGGCCTCTTGCAAATTTAACTCTTCAATGCTGTTCCGTTTAAGCCAGACAACATGGGTTGCACTGAGCTTGTTATAATACAATTTAATATAAAAATCAGAGCAGTGGTTCAAAAGTTAGATTGTCTGTGGATCAATCTCACACGTAATCGAAGATTAGAAATTCGCGTTGAAAGGTTGGCAAAAATTCGAAATGATTCATCTGTCAATACAATAGGCTTAGTTATACACAGAATATGAGAATTGTTTGGTCACAGACTGATATGATTCTCTTATGTGAAGAAAGAGGAGACATTTTTCTTTATTTTGCCATCAAAAAGAGAGAAAAAAATGTAATTTAAAATTGTCTTTACAGAAAATCAACATTTTGAACCCATCTGACTTCTTATGCTTGCTTCTCGGGTATATGCTCTTAGTGCTTGTTACGGCGCGAGGGGTCACCATTATGACATATGAAATAGACCCGTGCAGAGGGCAAAATAATTACTTCCTTTACAAACTCTTTGATTGTTCGTGTCCCGTGAACGAAATATAAGAGACCATCTCTTTGCTGAGTTCACACAGTGAATCGATGCGCAAGTGCCGCCAATGTTCAAGACAAATTGCAGCCAATGCTCAGAATATTTGTAATGACAATCGATGGACACATTCAGAACTAGTTCCACAAGATGCAACCGACGATCACCCCGAATCCTGGCATTTCGGCTAGGATACCGCCGAGTTAATTCAATACTAACATAATGCACAACACTGCACGCGCTGAGAGTAAATTTTCTAACATGTCACGGGAAGAACGTAAGCATTTGATGGACTCAGGGTGAGCATGGCGTGCCTCCATGGATTATGGATTACGCACGGCGGCCATCTTCACAGATTTACTGCTTCGGGAATTATTCATTAGACGGCATTGCTCTTTGGCGTCGAATGAAACGACTGGCGTAAATGAGGTCCTTAGGCGCACGGAACAGGCAGCCTCGTTCTCGCTTCCTCTTGCCAACGTCCCTCTTCATCGGTCTGCTTCGAAGAAGAGAATTAATTGGCCTCTAAATATATAAATAAATAGTCAATCTGCATTGAAGTTACGCCGATGAAATCGACGGAATCACTTGTTAAGTATGAACTTCTCTTAATTAACATATTAATCTTCTTTCTTGAAACCCAAACCATTGTAGGTACCCATGGAAACTCCATTGGCCAAGTTGCATCTGTATCACTTGTATTAGCATGGAAAACGCATCCGTTTGTCGGCGGCAAAAGGAGCACTGAGTCGGCATTTTATGTGGGCCAGAAACATTCCTTCGCTTCTGTTTCATCGTCTTTGGTCTCGACATAATTTTCGGGACTGGTGGTCCATTGTAAAATGAAACCGAATATTGTTCATGCGAAATCTAAAAAATGATTCTGCACGGTGATTGCTAAGTTACTGTGATAGCTATAGATTGCATCATTTTAACTTTGCTCCCTTGGATATCTTTTACTTTCACGACAGCCCCGACAATTAACTTCAGCTTCCCGGAAATCTCAAAATGTATGACGACTTTTGTGGCTTGCAGTAATTCGTATTCAAGACGTGGTCCCATGGGATTTATTGGAAGTGTGCTTAATCAGCTCCCTCTGCAAATTGGAGTTCATGACATCGTGGATTCAATAGCGAGCAATGCAAGGGATCGCAGCTTCCTTTTGACGTGAACAATTCCGCCACAATCGCCATGGGCATAATACCCCTTGACCCGTCTACTACGAACGAGCGATACAGAAATTTAGTTCAGAGAAAAATGTACGATGCAAATTATTAGATGTGTATATGCAAGGCGATGAGGAACACTTTGGTCTATTCACCTGAGCAGGTGTGACGGTTCATATCGCTCTCAGCCAATTCATCTTCCTCGTTCA
This sequence comes from Capitella teleta, assembly GCA_000328365.1. Lineage (NCBI taxonomy): Eukaryota > Metazoa > Annelida > Polychaeta > Capitellidae > Capitella > Capitella teleta. Next base: position 197,709 of record KB293746.1, on the reverse strand, counting down.
TCTTGCATAATCGCTGACCGTGGACATTTTTTCATGAACCCTCATAATGTATTGGCGTGAAGGTCCACATGGCGATATATGCAAAAGTTCTCTCCTACTGAGATTAAAGCTACCACGACAAGAAATGCAAATAGCCAAGTAATGGCTCTTAAATTCAACGTTTCCTTCCATAATGAAGAATCCCTGTCTTTGGGTTTAAATGAGCGCATGCGGAGTATTGCTTATACAACAACCTTGCTTGTAAAACAACCCTGCATACACACCACGCATCAGTTTTGAATCTGCATATAATTATTACCTTTAAAAACCCACAATCAACGATTGATCAACTGCTGCATTCGGAATAATTTTCCAGTCATCTTGTGGAATGCAATTGAATTATGAATAATACTTTTTTGATGCCAAGTACATTATGAGACCTTTATTAGGCGTTCACTCAACCGCACATATTATTTGCATCATGTCATGAGCGTTGTGACAGTGAGTGCTTTTGTGGACAGCTCAGAGATCTCGCCGTGCTTTTCACGCGGTGACACTTGATGGGCTCAGGAGATTCATATGAAGTACTTCAGGTGACCTCACTGACCCAAATGCAGCATTCAATTAACAAATCTACCGCCTTTTGCAACCCCTACATACCAACGACCCCTGCCACTCCCCTACTAACAGTACTTTTATCATTTTATCATTCAATGCTAAGATTTAACAGCACCGGCGAATTGTATCTGATCATATTTCTAGTCACATCAGTTTCCCACTGAGAACATCTAAAGATAAGGACATCTGAGTTGCGTGCAAGTTATATCACCGACAGGAGAACTGATGCACTGCAATGGTGGAGGTTATTGGTCGGCTATGTTGGAGCAGATCTCTTGGCGCTTCTGGCAATAATATTATATAGTACGCCTTTAATACTTCACCTCGCGGGTGCCGAGCGTTGTCCCGTTTCCGGATACTCGGCTCTCGTTATTCCGACATAATCTTCAGCGATGAAGTCGATATGAATTCATGTCGCAGTCTCAGGAGAGAAACAGCTGCTCCTCTTAATTGAGTTGCGCTGATGAGCATCTACGTCCAATGAACCGAGAGGGAAGAATGCGGTGTTGAATTAAATGGAGTCACATACGCTTCATTGATAGGGTCATGTGACACCCAAATTGTAGAATTGAAATTCAAATGAGATTAGAATTCTGTGAGCTGGGCAATATATGCATCATCCTAGATAACTTACCTTATTGACTCTGTTGACAATTTAGAAACATCATTGAAGTGTCCATCGTTGACCAGTGTCCATTCTAATGGTCATGTACACGACGCACAGTCCATGCAAACACATGGGAACTAGACATATTTTAAAAAGAAAGTTTGAATTCTGAATCGGCAATAATTTTTTTTCTTTTGTCTTCTTAGAATTGATTTTCCATCCTCTTGCGAATGCTCTCCAGAGAGATCACAAGAACATGAATTCCAGAGGCCATCCTCTTCTTGGACCTATATGGTATCGCCATGGCCAGGACCAATTGTATCGTCACCTAAACAACACAATAGTTATACAATATGACTAGAGACACGTGCATCAATGGAGATGAAAGCCGACAAGCAATGATGTCAATTAGAAGTTGAGATCAACATAGGTGGCATTCCGTCTCCATCAAAGCCGCATTAAACTAGCATCTCTCTTTCTTTTCTCCTTTCATCTGAGAGATTGAGTGAGCAGTCAGCAACCTCTTTCCTTTGCTCTACTTTATTCGCCACAATTCTTTGTGATGTGCGATTCTGACCTCAACATTATTTTCCTAATGTTTCAAGTTCTCACATAAAGATAATAAATACTTTGTTAACGTCAGTGTGCATCCAATAACACCATGCCAAGGGTATGGGAGCATTGGGGTGGGCACGGACTGTTGCTCTCTCTGCGGCCTCAGTGAAAATAAATATGTTGGCTACTCCTGACTGGTATGGAACCGCGAGGGTCGTTGGTTTTATTGTTGGATGACGGTCGTTGAACATGAGGAACGATTTGATTCAGAGGCTGAACTTGATTTATGTGACGATAGAATCGTTACAGGTCACCGACTATGGTCACAACCTATGTGCACAACGCAATGAGCCATCGGAGTAATGCCTAATTTAATTAATGCCTAATTTAATTAATGTTCAGTGTTAGCATGTGCTTCATCAATAAAATATCGCAAAATGAAGTTTGCCTTTGGAGGAGAATTTGGATAAATACGAAAGTGGCGTCGTTTTGACACGTGCACTGGTCATAGTTTTGACCTTGTAACTGGGAATGGGTATACAGACAAGCAACACATAAAGTGTCTTCCGCGATAAGTGATATACGATAAGTAATACACGATAAGTGATATACGATATGGCACAAAAATGATTCAGATTTACGACGCTGTTTTAGTTCGGCATACATGAAAAAATACTTGAATAAAATCGTCATCGTTCCCTAAAGAAAAGAAGACATTCGACAACAAGAAGACCGACAGTGCCGAAGAAGTTTCCATTCCGCCAATTAGATTTGCATAGCTCATCAAATCGAGGTTTTTGCAGCCAGATGTCTATGCGGCCAGAGGAGAGAGAGGGGCAATCGGTCGTAAGAATGGCGCAACGAGGCGCGCTCCGATCGTTACCCGCTTGTTCCGCTTCTTCTATTTCGCATTTCCATGAACCGATATCACACAAAAGAGGTTATCCTTTCACGCTATTGTTATCGTAAACCTCTGTAATGTTGTCTGGCTGATAAACTGGCGCTCGGTCTGAGCGCAATGAGGAGGAGGAGGAGGCCCTCCTCGCCCCCATTGGCTGTGGGATCCGCATGCACGCGTCAATGATACAATGCAAGTTACGGTGTACATCATTGCGTCATCCATTTGACGGAGCCGATGAAATTTGCTCCTGTGGTATAGCAATGAGGGCAATATTAACTCATTTGTACCATCCATGATAGATAATCCTAAACGATCGGTCGGCCTTCACGTCGACGAAAATCATCAAAGTCACGGAGACAAAACTCCTCACTCTGCAATGTTAGCTGAATGCATTGTGTAAACACAAAATACTGGTTCAATAAATTATGAACTGTCAAAAGAGTGAAAAAAAAAGAAAAAAAGAAGAGAAAAAACAAAATGCTTACATATTTGTAGTACACTGTGGCAGTGAGCTTGAATTCTACGTTTGCGATTGGCATGAGGTCGTTAATGTTTAGTAAAGTTATTCCAAAACTAATGACGACGGTGCCATTTTGATTTCCCGCTGGTCTGACATCAACGTCTTCTGATTTTGACATCTTTGTTTTCAGATGCTTCATCAGACATGTTTCGCCACTTCTGGTACACGCTTTCTGAAGTGAAAAATAAACTACAAATCTCCCAAAGTATACTGACACTATTATGCCATTGATCTTAGGCGAGATATAATTGAACAACAAATATAAATTATAAAACGCTTTAAGCTGTAATAAGCTCAGGCATTACGTTAATCACGTTTAAATTCAAATTCAAATTCAAATTCAAAAACTTAACCCAGGGAGAAACATTCACGTCTGTATACTGATAAAATAAATATTAAATAGTTTTAATAAATAGTTGCTGTCTATGTGCTGCGCTTCTCATGGACCATTCTGCTTCTCCAACAGAATCATCTATGACAGGTTATCTACAGCTGTTATTTGATCGTCATTCATTTGCTAATAAAAGAACGCGTCACAATGCAACACTTGAGCATTTCATACAAACCAGTGCATGGACGAGTTTTAAACTCCCATATGGTTGAGTATTTGAATCACTGAATGCCAAAACCACAGAATCAATGTTCTCAAAGCCCAAACCAATCCTGAAGCTATCCATGACCACTCCATCAGCCAAATTGCATCTGCATCACTTGCATTAGCATAGTAAAAGCACCGTTTGTTGGCCACAAAAGAAAGCTGACTGCGCAGTTTATATGAGGCCCAAATCCAGACGCACTCGACTTTCATTGTGTTCTGTCTTTGCGTAAATCTCAAGAATATTGGTCCATTGAGACGATGTCGATGGTTTTGTTAAGACAGCTGCAAGGTCATTGAGAAGCAGTCAGTTAAGATTACTAAACTGCTAAATAATTCATCGTGGAAGTTCTAAAACTGTACCATTGAGTGGATCAGGTAATAATAAGAGTGGTGTACGTACGCAGCCCTGGCATTGTGAGCGGATGTTTCACCATTGATCTGTATATAGAACTGAATAATTAAATGGGAGCACCTTGTGCTGCTCCAATGACGACTGGGAGGGAGAGATGCTCGGGTATAGCACTGGCTGCAACTTAACAGTTCCTTATGAGCTGGACTTGTTTGTCTGTGTCATGCATGTCTCTCAGCTTTTTGTGTGTTCTTATTGATTCATTTCATAATCGATAACCTTTCATTTACATGTATCCAAATATATTGCACTATAAATACGTTCTCAGTTGCGTCAACTTTAGCGTTCAGTGCCGTCTCAGTCACGCCTTGGCATTGCGGCCTTTGACTGACCTAGATTAGTTATTTCTGGCGAGAAGAAGCACATTGTGCGTACATATTATTGCACGGGTTTATATGTGTTTTGGGGCATCATAGGAAAGAATCTTCACTTTGATGTGTTTATGTCGAAGCTTGATTGTCCCTTGATTGCAGTCACAGAACTTGTAATTGGGTTATCGCCTCATGATGTATTTAGACAAACGAGATTATTGTGAAAAACTATATATGAGTATTTACTGAAGATGAATGGGATGAGGCTAGCTTTCCCGGTGGTGTGATAAGCCAGTGATGGGTTTGAATAGATTAGCAATACAACATGCAGATTGCACGACGGCGCTGAACTACTTTGGCAGGTCAAGTGTCGGTGCAGATAAATATTCATGCACTGGTGGCAAATTACACCATAATTCAGGTGTACGGATGCAAACACTTTCCTTTCAAATCGTTTGAGTGCAGAGCAGAAATGAAAGAACCGCAGAAACAGCAACACCAGCGACAACAACTTTATAGCACATGGACTCTATGTCCGAAATATATGATTGCTAGGTATTTTTACTGGAATTGGACAATTGCATTCATTCTGTTATATATATTCAAAATACTTCTGTCAATTTTGTCACAACACAATGCATCCTTTCATTTTGAGGATGAGGAGAATCTCGCTTCCTTCCTTTATTCCATAACTTCCAACCGTGTGACTGTCTTTTAAATTCACCTTTAAGAACTGCAATTTCTGTTCTTCGGGGGGAATTTTCTGGGCAGCATAAATATGTTCTTTCAAGTTCCTAATTGTATCAGATTGCTGAGTGTCCACGTTGAACGTAAAGCCCGGCAAGGTTCTCACGACGATCTGCATTCTGCAATGTAAAATAAGAACGCAATCCGGATACATGTATCAATCAATCAATCAACACGTGATTAGAACTTTTACGACTTAATCGAATGAGAACATGTTGCAGACTATGTTCAAAGTAAGCCAGAAAGTAGGCTAAAAACTGGAATCCAGCATATGGTAACTCCATTCAGAGCTAACTGAAAAAAAAAAAAACCCCACCATACACCTTGTGGACTGATGAAGTCCACAGGATTAAGCATATTACTTACCTGATATTTCCAATTGGTTCTTCAGTAGAGTAAACCTCTCATCCACTGAAGTCAATATAAGCCATGGTGTGTCCCACTACCGTTTGATATTATTTCAATGTGTCAGCATTAATTTCTTGTTGTTTTGACAAAGTAGGCCAAATGTCACCTTGACTTAAGCCGCAGAGCTGTGTTGAGAGGAATATCAGAACTACCGCATTAAGTGTTTTCGATTTCTCATTCAGTCTCAAGCGCCCAAAATAATACGATGACTGGTTGGACTTTGAGTCCCATTTCAGATAAACTGATCTCTTAGTCACATCCACGAGTGAATGCACTTATCCGAAGAGTGTTAACAAGTACACGGAGGATCACGTGATCTTCCAAAAGAGGAAATCATTTATGACGTCATTCCACCTCACGAAGTTACTGTTCAAGGTGTTTATATATTCAGGTATTAAGGAGTTTCTATTTATTGAGAATGACGTCATTATATAATTGTTTATCTCAACCCTCGTTTACCAGGAAGCGTCGATTTCATCTCTTCATTTTGATGGACAAATCGAGTGTATAATTATAACTATTATCTCGTAGTCTCGTGGATAATTTGTACCTTGGAGATTGCTTGAAAAGAGCGAATCTGCTCAATTTATCGATGTTTGAGCCATTGGGTGGGTCTATTCACCTTTCCCTGATGAAACGAAATACTGGCATAAGACTATATAATTATTACAATATCAGTAACGTAACATATTCTGTTCGATGAATTATGTTCTTAAGGGGTTATTCGGTGCAAAACAAAACATGAAAGGCACTGAGTCATCTTTTGAATAATTCATAACGAGGTAAATCAGGGATCCGGTCGCCCTTTGTGATTAATCCACGAAACAGCTTGCTATAACATGTCCTATGACCCTGCATCAAATGTTTCTATGCTGGGATGCTTGAATGCAGACATTAATGCTATTTTCTTATAATGTATTTATCACTTTTTACACTTCCAATTTGTTATTTTCGTAAACCTCGACGATAGCAATGACAGAAAACTATTATAATTATGATGACATGAGTGAGGAATGAGGAGTTTTATTTTACAAGGCAATTATGCTGCAGAAAACTTCCACATCGCAAATGTTACATTGACACGATTAACACACATCATTCTCACAATCAGAACTGACACTACACATATTCATCCAATTTCGAGACATTTGTTGTGTTCATGGGCAACCAAAGTAATGGCGTAGATACCGACGCATGCTGTGCACGAGCCAATATCTGATGACGTATGCCTCTATATACTACTGTCTTGTGTCGGATGGCTGACATTTGGATGCCGTGCTAAAAGGACATTGTAGCACCAAAGAAAACTTTATTGCTCCCCTACACTAAACCAGAGCATATTATTCGGGTAGCTGATGTACTTAGCCCGGACTAATCGTGAAAACGCATCTCGCAAGTAGAGCTACCTCGCGTAGAGTGACTGTTCTACCTGCAACATCGTTATGAGCCCAACGGTATTTTACAGTAGCTGTGTGTGATCATAGCGCTTATTATTAACACACATGTAAACACACATATAGTTAGAAATGAATCCATTGCTATTTCTGTATAGTTTATTCTGACCATTAACTTCTGATGACATAATTAGTGTCCTTGTTGATTACATGTTGCATCGTTTTTGAGGAAAGCCATGGCAACACACGCTACGTTTTATGAGGAGACAATGGAAGCGGGAGATAGTGGGTAGAAGGTTATGCGTGACTGAAATGGACGCCAGATCATCATTTCTATTTCTATGAGCAATTTCCATGTTGACCGATTGCATCTCGGGAGGCGGAATTGCGTGCGGCTGCGTCGGTCTGAGGTGTTTGATAAGCTCATCCCAGAAGACTCTCTCTACTCTCCACGTCCTCAGTGCATCCAGCCATAATTTGGTTCATCGATCCTCATAAATTTTACTATTAGATGAATCTACAAATGAAATTCGCATTGAAATATAATGTAATTTCATTTGAATTATGGACATTAGTTTACTGTTGCTTCATGACTTACGCAGGCGTGTACTACCTACGTTATTCATTTCTCAGACAATGTCTGATGCGTTTGCAGAATAGCGTAATATGGGCATGCGTTTCCCAAGATTAAAAAAGTCCAATTACAACCGTCGTAAATGATGGTACCCTAGAGCAGAATAACTCCTTTGTCCAGCATAAAGAGTTGGAACATTGGCCCCAAGAGAAGCCTTGCCTGGTGTTTACTGTTCTGTGGAAATCTCATGGCACAGGCAGATCTCTGGGAAGATCAATTCCGAGTAAAAAGGATCCCTGGATCAGGATTGTAATTTCATACAAATTTTTTGTTTTCTACGTTTTGCTACGTTTCATCTTTAGTATTATTACATATGAGTACTTATTGTATTTATAACTTCAGACCATGCTATACATACTCTATGTATAGACCCACATTTAACATTAGAATCGTTTTGATCTGAATGATGACTCTTGAGTTCCCAGCTCACGCCTCCAGCACACATGCAAGCAATAAAGTTTCGTGTCAATTGTTGAGGTGACAGATGCGTTAAGTGGATGCGTCTTGAAGGTCAGAGGAAGTATCCAGTGCACTCAATCCGAATCTCCTGAGCCCATCAAGTGTCACCACGACAGAGGGAGGCCTCTGAGCTGTCTGCTAAGCAACCCAAAAGCAGCGAGGGCCAACCAACAAGTGCTATCGGTCATCGAGAGCGATAAAGGCAGAAGGAGTTTGGTTTGGTTGGCGACAGGTTCGAACCAAATAATATTGCACTTCAGAGATACTGAGGGATTAGTGATGCGACAAGAAACTTGTGGTAGGGTATTCCTAATTGATCCATACCAGAGAGCTTTCAGAGTTTTATTTTCATCTATGATCCAGCTTAGCTAGCTGGATCATAGAATATTTTGATTATAAAAGATAAGATAAGATAAGGTAAAATAAGATATGATAAGATAAGATAAGATTAGATAAGACAATAGTTTATTGCTTCAGCGAATATAATTATTGTGAACATTGTACATGATGAGCTCAAAGAAAAATGAAATGAAATACAATGAAGCAATCAGAACAAGATAAAAAACTTGATTGAATATGAGTTACTAATTATTGTGAACATATTGTTAACGAGCCCAGTTAGTTAATTAATTATAATGAAAATCACAATTCATATAACAAATTTTTATTGCATGCATCAAATTGTTGACGTGTGCACAACATTTATGCATCATAATTTGTTGGAATGTTTCACAAATTTGATTAAAATCTGATTTTGAAAGAGATTATTAGTGTTCCCATTGGAAAGTTTCCTACTATCTGTTATATCATAAAATGGAATGAACATATGAAAACAAGAGTAAAATAACCTCTCAATTTGCTCACTCGGTACATCAGCTCAGTGTTGATGGTCAGCTGATGAACCATGAACGAGCTCAGGGTCAGTGAAGAGACATCAAAACTTGCTACATGCACACTGTATGCACCTTGAATGCAGTCTGTGCTCATCGAAAACAAATGGCAAGGCACGCACTCTAAATCCTCACGTTTTGCGGAATTAGTGGCGACGGAGAGAGTGAATCGATGTCTCTAAGATCGACTTCCCTTGTTCAGGCAGCTTTTGAGTCGAGAGCACTCTTCCTTCCGTCTCCGCTCCCATGGTGTTGGGTCATTCTATCATTCGATCTAAAACTGACCCAAATCATGTGTTTGCAAAGAGAAACAAAGCTATTGGCACACCCAACACACTCACTATTGCATAATTGCAGCATGGAAACGGACTCACAACCAAAAGGCGACGTCGATTGGACGACGCTTTCAGAAAGAGGCGAGACACCCTTTTGGGAAGGGGTTGATTAAATGCATCCCAAACAGAACCAGAGAGACGACGACGTGAATACAAAGCACGCGGAGTAACACAGAAGCAGTCACCATTTGGGGAATTCTCTGATGGTGATTTGGTGTCGAAGATATATGTTCTCATGAAATTAACGCATCAGGAGTTTATTTGAATACTATATTTGATTCTTGACTTTAGCAATGTCAGCAAACAATGTCAGCAAAATCATGGTTGCGTTGTGAGGTCAAACTAGGTAGCTTGACTCTGTTGTAGAAAAACGAGCACACTGGATTTAAATGGAGCTCCACGATAATAGTATTAATAGAACAATAAACAAAATAGCATTATTTTTTTTCAAGAGCAAATAGTTGTCATGACTTCATAATTATATCAAGCACACTTATAATGATAATGCACTCATGGTTAAAACGTGCAAAAATTACTTCATTCAAAATTTCAAAATTTCAAACCTAGAAGAACGTGCGGTTAGTAGCCAACCACTGCAACCAGTAATCAGAGTGTGCATAGAGACCTGATGAAACCAACTTGAACCAGAGCAGATCCTCAGATGCAAACTGAATTTTTCCAAATTAGAGTTTTGATGCACTGATGGTTCGTAGTAAATCAGAACAAAGAAGCACAGAAAGGCATCATTTAGATGCGTCGTTTATTTTCACCAAGCGTTGGCATCTACTGAATAATTCTTGAAGCGGTGAATCCAAGAAGAGGGCCGCTCACATTCACTCTCCACCTCGTTCACGACGTGTCATCATCATGTACATTCACGAATGTTGTCAGACCACGATAATTTTAGCCTCCCTTCCCTGTTCTTTTCTGGGACTGTCCTTCAGTTGTAGCTGTCACCATACCCAGGGTTCTCAATTTCATGCAGTGTTGTGTTCCTGGGACTTGAGGTTTGTGACCAATGGCCTTCATATTAGATGCAGTCAGTGGTGGTCTTCAAAGATTTTACTGTTGCTTTAACTACTCCATTCAATGCTTCTACAAGAAATCTGTCTACTCCTTTGGTCGGTTGTCATTCTCGTAGGTATATCCATTGGATTTCCCTGTGTAAGACTGCTGGTTTTCTAACACAGCAGGGTTTTAGCTGGAAACCGTCCGCCTGCAGGTTGCTTCCGCTTTTATAATTCATTCGAACCTGAAACAATCAATGGATTATACTTACCTGATCCCAATGAGGTTCCACTGCAGTTGGGCACATATACATTCCTTTTTACGACCACGAAAGCAATCAGGATGTTTGCATAGAAAATGATGAATGCTCTGCACAGGACTATCTCATGTGCTTTATATACAAAGACAGCATATAGTCCCCATAATCAACTCTCTGATGTAACCATATGATATGATACCAAGAACATTAAACATTATGCATTGTGAATACATTGGCGGTGTGTAGTGCCCTCCTTTGCGTGATGAGTAGGTGCCCATATCAACCATACACACTTCAACCCGTTGCTCCTCTCTTTCATCCATCTCCTGATGAGGCTCTGCTGTCATCTCCATGGACTTCTCTTTCCATGAATCAGTTTTTTTCTTTAATTCCATCACAATAATTCTTTGAACTCAGTTAACCTGCGTTTGTGTGATAAGCCGAAGATCTTTTATGTGCTTCCTTTGAAACAGATCAGCTGAGCCAAATGAGGCTTGAAATGAAGGTTTCAGGGAATAATAATTAGACCTTTTCAGTCAACAGGTCAAAGCCGGCGGTTGCACCGTCTGTCATTTGATGCATTGCGCGTTTGTGATATACTTCCGTGTCTGGGTCTAGATTCCTAGATTCACAAAAGGATCGTTTTCTTGTTATATGGCATGAAACCAAAGTAATGTTAATGTCGCAACATTGGGAGATTTTTTTGGGCAAATGGAACCAACATTGAATATTTACTTGTTCTTAAAATGGTAATGTCAATTTTAAACCAATGGAGGTAAATATTATGAGGTACTAGAGATAAGATAATGCAATTTTATTCCCCCGCATAATAGAAAATTGTCTTGTATTTTGTTATCAATGTCTATTGGAGAAATGTCACGTTATACAGGCAGGCATCTACAGGGATAATGGGTCACTGAGCATTGAATTGGCCTGAGCATTGAATAATTAGAGTGTCATAGTGCTTTATGTTTGGGCAATTTATTTTCACTTTAGACTTTTTGAAGTCAAAGAGATGATGGATTTCGACCGCATTTTGCACTTTTCATTTTTGTTTCTTAGCTAATTGTGAAGAATTGCTTGTCATTGAGTCGACAGCTGACATTTTGAAAGTGATTTAGTAGCCTTATGGGAGTGAAACATTGATTCGCAATTTACAGCCACATCAGTAGCAAGATCATACTGCATTCCAGAGCAATCATTTGCAACACTCGATTCAATGGACACTCAGTCTCCTACTCTGACATTCAGTTGTTCCAAGGGACGCAACAAAACAGAAATAGCTCTTGGACATGTCACTGCGCGGTTTCCATAGATTTGTAGTTCCAAGAAATTCTTTGTGTCTAACAAAGTTGTGATAAAAAAATAAAAAATAAAAAATAAAAATAAAAATCATGTTGTAAAAGAAAATAATTTCGCCAACGGCTGCATAGCCTTCGACTCTAGCTGATTCTCCCTCCGCAATTGATCATTGATGGTTTTTGTTTGCTTTGATAGAAGACGAAGGGGTTCGATGCATAACATTGCTTATGTGTAAAGAAGTAGCTTTTTATGCAAGCTTCAAACAGACAGCAGACACAAGTTATGCTCCCCCTGAGCAGAATCATCCCTTTGTCCGGCGTAAAGACGAGGAACATTGGTCTCAAGAGAACTTCGTGCCTGGTGTTCATGTTCTTAAGGAACCTCCGGAGGGAGCGATCTCCCGCAAGATCAATTCTGAGCAAAAAAAGACGCTGATTGTCGATTCAGAATTTTATGAAGGTATTTCAACAGAAGCAATCTCAGAAGAAGGAACATCGCAGACCGAATAGAATCCGATATTGTGCTTGAGTCTTACTTGTCTTGTGATATATAATCTCTTGTATCTCTCGGTCAGTTTTATCTGATGACGCACGATGTTTGACTTTGATGAAACAGCAGTTGAGTCAACTCAAAGATCCGTGTTTGTTAGACCATCCAAAGTGTGACATCAATCGTATCACATTTATTACAAGTGGGTTTATTATCTGGTTTGATAGTTGTTGCAGAACTACTTCTATCGATTTGAGTTCATATTTAATTGAATCAAGCACGAATAGCTTTATTATGTTTCTCACCACACACTGTATATTTCAAGATCTTTATCATTTGAATCAGTCTTCATCTACCCATCATCTCAGGTGCACTTTAACAATCGTGGCACTCCTATTTACCATGTTATTCATCTGTTGTGTGATATTCCTGCCTTCTAGTTCTACATGACGTCACAAAAGACAAAGTGCTCAGCCAAATGTAACACATGAGAGGCGTAGTGTGACACTGCGTGCAACGTGACAGGGACCTCTGGGATTATTGGATTAATTTGAGGAGAAACTGGATCTTGGAATCTTATCTGTTGCATGTGCGACAAACGAGCGTTGCAGGGGTGGATGACCCCAATGGCCAGGCCAATCGCTATCGATAACGGCCCTAATGGCTAGTTGGGCAGCGCTATGTGACATCAATGAACAGACAGGAATCCTGTCGCACAGGCGCATGAGTAACCTCTTAGAACACTGTGCATGATATGTGTCGACTTTGTTAAGACGGCTTGAGGCAGTTTATCTATTATTTATGTGCATTAATTATCAAGCCAGGTGTAATTTGATGCATGCCAAGTTACTTTATGTGATGATATCCTGGTCAAGTGAACTGGTGTTTTATTCAACATCATATAAATTAACTCATCTATTTAGTTTTTCAACATAGTTTGTTTTTGCATGCGGATCTTATATTATTACGATACCAGTTAAATCCTGATTTGTATTTCGGTACACCGGAAACTGCTTTTCGGTGTACGCCGTATTATCTCAGACTACTAAAAATATTTCAATTTTTGTGCCATGTACCTCAAGATCCTCTCTATTTTGGGGTCATAGTTAAGATAATACAAGACTTGATTGCAGGGCTCATGAATTGCTCTTGCATTCTTTTGATATATTTTAATATCAAGTAACGTCAAACACAAAACACTAGTTGCCTCCAGGTAAGCGGTATACCACATGAATGGTATTACCATGCTTGACTCCGTAGTGTTCGATGGTTTTGCTATCTTCCAATCCCTTGCCAGCAAATATCAATGTCGTTAAATTGACAACAGAGCCATCCTTTTCGTGCAACTTCTCTTTGACTAGCTTGATTGTATCTGTGGCCTCAACCATGAGGGTGACGGTTCAGCCAATCAGAGTCGTCACAAAGACCTGCAGCGCCATCTAAATGATACTACAATGATACTAAGAGGGTACATACAGGTTAATTCAAGTAGTTTTTATGAATAAATGAAATTTGTCAATCTTGGGTAAATTAAGATTACAAAAAATTGGTTCTTCGAAAATGCGCTAAATCACGAAATGATGGTTTAGTTAAACCTTCTTTGTTACCGATGTTTATTCTAGTAATATTGCATCGAAAAGGCCAACAACATTTATTTGTCATTCAGCTTAGATAACTAGGCTTGTAAGCAAGCAAGGCTTTTCGTCAAATCTGAGAATTCGATTCATAACACCCCAGTAAATATAATAAACTTACCAATTGAGGTATCTTTTTTAAAACAGTAATGAGATATAACAATAACAGCGAATAACTCCACAGGATCATTGGGCCATACAAGAGTATAGTTAAACTACGTAAAATTCAAAATGTCTGATCTCAACGCTTACAAAGTTTGAATATCAGCCGGTTGAAGGGCTGAGGATGGTTATAAAAGTGTCAATAGCATTTCACATTTTTGATATCGGAGCTTCTTCGATATAATTGACCCTTGAGATGCTTGGCTCATCGCGATTGATAAGGATTACCACGTGACTAACACTGAAGTGACGGAACTTTTGTAGGTCCAGATGGGTTAAATTTTCACAGTAATTCCGGAGAGAAACCTTGAAATACCGAATAAGTTCCGCCAAACTACGGCGTTCATCATAATAATTAGATGTAGTTCCGAAAATATTAAATTCCATCAATCTAATTAAATATAGTATGCATACTCGCTTACCTGTGTAGTTTTGTGCAATAAGATGCTTCAGTTAATACAGATGATATCACAGTCACCTTCTCATGACAATATCTTTTGCATCGGCAAAGCCTTCGTCACTTCCATCTTAGTCACATGTCAACCCTTATCGATTGCGATGAGGTTAGCATGTCAAAGGTCAATAGCATAGAGTATGTATATCTTAATCATTGCATGTGAATGAGCCCCTTTGCCACCACTTCCAATTGACTGAGACAATGGTAACAATGGCACAATGTGGATTAGCGTATGGGTTATGTATTGCTGCGTATATAGCAGAAAATAATCTTCCGATTTTGACATTCGTCCATTTTGTGAATTAGAATTATATGAATGGATCACTTGAAGGCAAAACTCATGAATTCACGATGTATTGCGTCAATGTAATTGGCATACACAAACAAAGGTATCGCTGAACACTAATTGCCACCAGGTAAGCGGTATACCACGTGAAGGTATTACCTTGATCCCATAGTCCTGGATTGTTTGGCTATCTTCCAACTGCTTGCGAGTAAATATCAATCTCAGTCCAGTGGTTTCGAAGTGTATCCTTTTTTCGTGCAACTTCTCTTTGACTAGCTTGATTGTATCTGTGGCCTCAACCATGAGGGTGACGGTTCAGCCAATCAGAGTCGTCACAAACACCTGCAGAGTCACCTGGAGGATACTGCTAATATATCAAGAGCAATGGAATTGACAATCATATTAGTTCTTGTTGAGGCATTTATCTTATTCGACTCGATACCATTATAACGACACATCCAAGTAGACGGTGCTTCATATATATATATATTATTTGTTTAATTATGTCAACTAACCTAAGCAGTTTTGTCTTGCAGAGTGAATAAGATGCTTCAATTCATGCAGAGGATATCAGGGTCGTTTCTTCTTGATTATTAATGAACTTTTCGGAAATTCCTTATTCTGAATCTGCAAAAAATGTCGGTTAAGAGTAAGTCACGTGACAATAATGATCTATCGTGATGAGCGAAGTACCTCGAAGGTCACTTACATCGAATGGGCTTTGCTAACTCCATGCCTTTTACAGCATAGAATCGAAGATTTAATTTCGTTTTTCATGTTCGGTTTTTTCATGTCTCTGATTGTTCAACTTCGTCCATCACACCAGTCTCTAAATTCTAGAGGTTCTTACCATGTTGACTGCATCGATGAGGAGAATGAACTACCGACAATTACTACCATTATCCATTTAACCTAATGGTAAATCCCACTTATAATCATCAACCCGTCTCTTTAATTCATTCGCCAATCAGAAAAAAAGGTGTTTTTCTAGAATCGACACCCAGTACACTGCGGTCAAATGTCGCGCAGAGAACATTGCGATCTGCTATGGCTACGAATGACGGCTGATACCAGCGATAATACCATAGTATGAATGAGCAGATCTACTGGAAATGTCATTATCCAGGCCTTTATCTCACAGACCTCCCCAATTTACACAGAATATTCTCCGAGATGTAATTGTCATTTGGAGCCCAGACCCAAGGGCTCTACAACATAATTTCATGACGTAACGTTTATCGACTTTACAAAAAGCCTCATTGTTTAAAAAAAAAAAAAAAAAATCAGCTACTTCCTCTACAATTCTCCTGAGGCTGCAACATGAATGCGAATCACAAGCGATTCTGTAAAATGGAGATATGTCCATAATTCTATAAATGCATGCATGTTTAATATTTTACGCATCGGAGGTTGCATATAACAACAATACACTGACTTTTTTACGAAAAATACAAAAAATAATGCAAGAGAGCAAATCAAACAAAAGTTTGGTAATTAAGATATATTAAAACAATTCTAAGGCTCTATCTACATCGGGCCTCGGGTTAAATGAAACTGGTGGATTAACAGATAGTGGCTTGCAGCTATATTATGTTGTCGCAGACATTGAAGGTTAGGAAAACCATCGTTTCTTTGTGAAAGGAGGGAGGAGAGGAGGGGAGCAGATGGAAATGGCGAAGTGGAAACCGATTTAGAGGCAATCATTGCCCTGTGCGGGTTCTAGATTCAATATTACATTTCACCCAATCAGACAATAGTTCCATGTTTAACCCTTGGAGCCGCGCCATTGGTGTATTTTGTCTAAATAAGTAAACCAACTTTCTGGTGTCAGGGTTTGCCCATTACCTGCATGGTGTGTGTCTTATTGCATCATATGTTGGCTTATTATGAGGCAAAGGTGATCCGTGAGTGGAATGATTATCATTCAGCTCTCCATGAACAGTTGCGGTGCTGAACGATGCTGTCCCAAGAGAAGAAATTGCGTACTAATCCGGATGGCTGAGGTGTTTGATAAACAACCCTCCCCCCTCCCCCCACGCACACCCAGTGCACTATTCCCCTCCCCTCTCCAAGCCTAACTGTCGTTTTGATGCTCTATAGATACTAAATAATTATTTGAACTTTCATTTTTCTTATACTCGATTCTTGAGACTAATTCCATCTGAGAGGAATTATTAACACTGGTAGGCTAGTCGGTTTTTCAATAATTTTGACAGTCTGATAGAGATTTGATAGAATTATAATTGAAAACTCTAATAAAGCTTTTTTGTCATGACTCAAAGCTTATAATTCAGAATAAAGAGAGGTGTACTCGTATGTAGCAAGAATGTGAACGCCAGCCTATGTCTCATGTGGAAAATACATTATTTGCCTAATTTTATTATTACCCTGCGCATAAATCACCAGTCTCACCCTTGCCACATCTTAATGCATGCATGATATTCGACCAGAGCCTGCAGCCTGCAGCAATGCCATCTTCGCTGAGCAATGAATCAAGTGCTGCTGAGTTCCGCATCGAGTCGTTTCTCACGTTTAACGACCGACGTCCAGCGATAAAACCAACGACAGCCATGCACTCACTGAAGTGGGCCAATATCAATGGCTGCACACGGTCACAAACCAGCAAGGCGTGTCACGCGCAGACATTTGACCTCTCTGAGTTTTTATCTTGTCTTTAATCATCCGAAACCATTTGACAAGTGTGACCAAATACGATTCGTTATGTCTTTGGTATAACACCACGGAGACACGCTTTGTGTGACCCATAATGTGTGTAAGGGTGTGTATGTGTGTGTGATTGATAATTAGAAATTTTCCAATTGCCCCTTTGTGGTATTTTGTATGTCGAATTTAGACATAATAATAATCCGATAAGACATAAAATGCGGTGACATAAATCTCATCAGCAAAGGCGATAAAATGTGCTAATTAATCCGGATGTATTGCTCAGTTTTGGACGGCATTTATTGGTTGCCTGTTTATGGGTTTGTTTGTGTCTTATTTCATGATGCGCATTGCTTCCATCTGCTGATATCTCTCGGATTATGGCTTATGATGGAACGAACCTTTAGCCAGTTCCCAGTGCTGAGACTGATTGACGAGTAACGAGACTGTCGCTTTGATTTTTGTTTCCGTGAATAAGACATAAGAACAACAACAATACGTCTAAAGCTTTCAGAAGTTGTTTAATTTACATGTAAATATTGAATTACGTGTTTTACGATCAATTTCTACTGATATTAATTTTGTGGAGACATTGACGATTTCAATCTTTGTTTTGTGGCTCTGAAGGTCTCAATTCTCAACTCATGAGAGTTCTCCATAACACTTCTAGAGTCAAGACCTGTTTAAAATGGCATTCTCAAGAGTTCAGAATCAATTCTAAGAGCCTTAAGTCTTGAGCCTGAGCTCCTGGTTAGACACAGATGGATTTATGTCATTGCATAAGTTTTTGATGTCGCTTGCGATCATAGCCCGTTAAGACTTACGTGTCACCTTTGAGGGGTCCTATTACCAGGGGAAGTATTGTGATGTCAATATTCAGCATATTTTCTCCCATGGATGTGTTTTCTCAGCAAGTATCGTTTGGTACATCATCTTTCCAATGTCAACTGCTTACGTTTATGATTAAAATTGACAGGAAGTAATTTCCAAATATTGCTGCCATCAATCATTTTAATTGGGATCTTTCCTTGGTATATCGGATTCATATAATGAGATGCTTCAGACATGTCAACTTCACTCCAACAAATTCACGCTGAGGCAGGTGGGTTCATCAAGCAATTATGCCTTCATCAATAAGCTTTTACGATGGGTTACACAGAGTCTCGAGTCAAACTGATTTTTAGTATAGAATGTATCATTTATATTTTTTAATGTTTATAATCTAATTATAGCTCAAATAATTCCATATTTTGTTTTTCTTAACACCCGTGTGCCGGGTGAACCTCAAAGCCAGTCATATCGTCAATATTGTTAGATTTAGTGATAAGTATGGGCACCGAAATTTAACCTGTGGAATTCGGAATCTTTGCTGAATGACTTTATTATTCTCACTAGATGGTGCATGCATTTGAGGAAAGAATACAAGAGTAGCTATATCCAAGGTTAAATAATCAGTTATGCATGCACGGTAACCGACAATTTCTAATAAAGAAATACGATATGGTTTTGATTTTGTGAATGCTGGAGTCTCTATACTTTCTTTGTTCTGAAATCCAGACGGTTACCACAAGGTATGTTTTGACATGTGCGAGCTAAAAGATTATAAAATATATTTATAATTATATAATTATAATTGTTGTTCAGATAAGGATTAAAAATTGATATTGTGTTGTTCTGACGGACATTAAAAGTGTGTTTTAATGTTATTCTGATGGGCGTTAACAGTTGAGTATACATGTTGTTTCTGTACAAGTGTTTGGTATAAATGCTGTTCAGACGGGCATTAAGAGTTTGATATAAATGTTGTTCTGGCAAGCATATCAGTTCATATCCCATTTTCAGGATCATGCAGATGCTTCTTCTGCTTGCTGCTCCTTATGGTCTTTGTCTTTAGGCGACCAATAGCCTGTAAATGGACAATTAAACCAACTTGCAAAGATAAATAAAAGATCAAAGACGTGTTGAAGGGTTACCCAGATGATTCAGATTATGACAACGAAGAGATAAAGAAAGCATATAAGGGCAACTGTCTCCACACAGCGACCAACTGTATGAGTCGCTGATTGCTCACCTGAATGACTTTACAATAACATTGCAATCTATTCACGTTGTCTGTGCTTCGTCTCCTTTTTTGAAATGTGTAATTGCATGTGTATTTGGCACACGTGATGTCAGTATAAAAGTTACACAGTACTGTTCACAGCTTGGATATGAAAGCCCAATATAGCATCAATTATTTCTTTTATTAACGAGTGGAATATTCGATGTGTATATCTTATAATGTTTTACGTTCAAAGAAACATATTTTGCTGACACATCATGACCATACGTATCATGGGACTAGCGGGTATACCAATGATCCAGGTAAGTGACCCCAGAGCCTTAACATAATTTGCCCTCGATTTACCGCGATGCCAGCTACATTTGGCTACCATCGGCAGCCTTCAACGAAGCGTACGAACCCTGTACGGGCTCGACGAAGAACGGTCTTAATGGCCGACTGCCGTGGCTCCATTACCTGTTCAAATTTATTTATCGAATTTAATTCCTGATTTTCATAATTTATTAGATCATGTGAACCACTAAGTTGATTATGAAAGACTGATACTATTATATTAATGTTTCATTGCGTGTTTGTGTGTGTTTGTTAATGCTTTTTGAGGGGGGGGGGGGTGTAATCGTGGTTATCACGTTCATCGTGGTCATTCCTGTCATCATGACCACCATTGTCATCATCTTCATTTTGGTCAAGATGGTTAGCATTGTCATTCTATCCACCATGGTTATCATGGACATCCTCATCACAGGAATCATGGTAATCAAAGTCCTCGTCGACATCACAGTAATCATGATTATTATGGTCATCATGGTCATCGCTTTTATCATTTTCCATCATGGTCACTGACGTAGTGACTCCAATACTACATCAATTATGCACTAGTTGGATGGTAAGCTCCAAGCTCGTAATAACGAAGACTTAACCAATCACTTCATATTGGCTTTAATTTACCTTCAATAAAATATTCTAAAGAGGGTGTCACAAATAATAGAGTTTCGAAAAGAGTAGCTTGGTGTGTTGTTCGTACGGGACGAGTGAGCACGTGAGAGAGCGAGAGTCCATAGGAAATACTCGTCTTATATACTAAATTGCAGTTGTACGGCAGCCTGTGATTCTCATAGACAGTGCAGTAGATCGGTGCCTTCCAAGTATTTGCAATCTGACAGTTATGGATGCGCTTGCTTCTCGGTTCTTTCTTCTCGGCGAACTTCTGACCCCCAGTATTTGCTAATTGCATCTTGGCCTTCTGACCCCTCAATATTGCTGATTACCTCTTAGAAGATGGAAGCATTTCAATGCAAGTTGTGCCCAAAATCATGCAAACACCGACAAAGCCTGTATAATCACAGGGGATCCTCAGAGAGATCGTCGCCATCACGGTCATCATGGTCATCGCTTCAATCATTTTTCATCACGGTCACCATGTTCATTATGGTCATGGTAGTAGGATGTTCTCGAACGTTCATCAGGGGAGTAGGCTCCACAACTCCACAACTCTTTCTCACACAAGAACTGTCGAACAATCAATCTCCCCACCCCCATTCACCATATGACCATTTAAGGAAGGTTATTCAGGGTTATTTCAGGGTCAGGGTTAGGGTATATGGCCTTATCGGCAACACGGCGTCAAAAGAATGTACGGAAGCAAGAAGTCGATGCTTTAGGATTGTACAAATGCACAAAAATATATGCATCACATAAAGATAATGTTCATTTAATAAGGTTAATTGAAATCGTCTTCTTTTGCAAAGGTACGTATAGCCCTAAATGCTTCCGTTTATTATAATAAAAAATACGAATATTTTCGCTTTTCAGTTCTTTCTATTAATAGAAGATAATTGACGATAAAAACATTGTCCTTAAGCACCACCACTCGTCTCTTTTTACAATGATTGCATAATCATACAGCATCAAGCTTATCAAGCATTTGAAGCAAATCTTAATCATAATTCAGAAATTCAGAGATTGATGAATCATTATCATACCTGGTGGATCACAGCTTCCAGACTCTTCACACGGAATTGTTTTCTTACACCTGCAATTAACATTGTTTGTAGAAGTGTAATAATGCTGACCGCCAGTGACGTTGAGATTCCGATCGCATCCGAACTTACGTGCTGTCTTTAGGATCTGCCACTTGCCAACTGTTTTCAAAACCACTCAGATCGCCGGTCATGCTCACTCCGTCTCTGCCAGTGAGATCATTGTCTGGATTTCCGTCGTTGTCACCACATATTCCTTTGGTCATTCCTGAATGGACAATGGAATTGCGAGATGAAATATAATACATACTATTCAAAATTGTTCAAACCTGTGATGTTGGGCTTCAGAGAGATGTGCGCCTTTGAATCATAGTTCATCGTGACGAATAAACCAAAGTCGATGCTTAAGCGGTTTTCCGGGTCATAAATGTGGTCAGTCATGCTGATGTTTACCCGATTGTCCGAGTCTAAATTAACTCCCAAACCATCCGACTGAAAATAGGACTTATCACAAGCATGGTCAGAACTCTGAGATTGCCTTTGATCAATAGAACTGTTTTTTTTTTTGTTTTTTTTTTTTTAAGAATATTATACACTGAATTACAATCTTAGTTTGAAAAGTTGTCGTTTGAAAAAAAAAAAAAAAAAAAATTGTTTTATCAAATTATAACATTCATAAAATTTATCTGATAAGGCTTAACAAACTTAATAGCGCCAGACTCACATCAGTGATATGGTAATTAAACTGTTGATACATTTGGATCACATATCCATACACCTTGATTTCTATCAAGATATTGGTATCATTCATTGACGGTGTCTTTTTGGTGCTGATTTCAAATTCGGGAATTTCGTTTGAGTTGGATTCCGCGAGAAGAGATTTGCAGTCGAGATCTAGATTAAACTGCGACCCATCAAACGTGGTGATGTGGTCTTCACCTTCAATTGTGCACTCGTCCAAAGCTTTGAAAGGAGAAAATGTATTTTAGCCATTTAGCAGTTTTAGCATAATTGTCGAATTAGTTTGATTATTAATGTTAATGACTTTGCACGAGGGTCAATGCTTTAATTATGCATATTTATGTGGCAACCCTTTGCCGACTGTGAGTGAAATTACGAAACAAAACGTATACTTACGCTTTAAAGGTTTATTTAATCCTTTATTTTTTTATTTATTTTTTATTTTTTATTTTTTTTTTTTTGCACCACCCTATACATAGTCTGTATCCTTACGTTTGCAGTATCCTTTGTAGTTGCAGTATGTATTCGTGGGGCAGCTGTGATGTGAAATGTATGCAACTCTGAATGGACCTTCTCCAAAATCAGCACACAAATAGCGTGATGTGCAATCATCCGACAATGTTCCCTCACCGGGCTGACAACAAAAGTAGAAAGTAAGTTGAAATTATACAAGAATCTGAACAAAACGTGCAATAAAAGATTTACAATGAAAACTTAGGTGTTGAAAATTTAATGTGAATGCTAAATGCAATATGTTTTGCCGACAAGTGAAAATAATCTCTATGACAATAATCTCACCTGAATAACTTCCCCTCTATTGTTTGTGCATGACTGTGAAAGCGTCATGCTAAATAATGCACTCTGAAACCAAAGTGTATAAATGAGAAAATTGCGGGAGTACAATTCAAAGTAAAAAATATAAACAACATTTTAATTCATCTCGAGTATAACAAGTGATGCATGGTAAAAGTGAAAGCATTAAGACGCGCATTGACAATTAAGTGCAATTAACATTTCGTGAGATTAAAGTAATTGTCATAATAAACATGGTAAGAAGATTAAGAAAATTGGCGTATGATGGTGAAATCTATTATTATGGATGTCTCACTGTTACAAATGTCATTATTATAACGTATGGTAGACTAGAAATTGATCATCTGCAATCTTCTTCATGCTATAATTCCAAGTATTTGGTTAAAAGAATTATCTGTAGCATATAATTAAGACCATTTTCGCGAGGAAAATTATTTTAGGCGATCTTCGCAGCCATTACATGATTATAATCATGAATATTCATTAAATTAAGTAAGCTAATCAGCGTGCGGCGGCATGCCCTTTATTAGCTCGCCCACGCGCGAAGACAGAGCGCCCTCGATCACTTTCAAAATGTTGGCTGAAGGAAGAACACATTAATTGGAGCTTTTTCTCCGTTCATTTTCACGTGTAGATTAACTTAAAACCCGCCCTCTTCCACCCTATAACATTACGACAGAGTGGCGCTTTTAAATTAGGCTCCAGTCTGCAACACTGTCGTACACGTTTTGTCTTCATCACAACGCTTGCAATTTTTCTGTCTTTGTAAGACAATGATGGGTTTTTGTAGACNAGAAAGAGAGATTAGGATAGCAGTAAAACTTAATCATTCGTTGGTTTGCGAAAAAAAAAAAAAAAAAAAAAAACTTAAGAAAACACCTTTTGTTTGGTTACAATTCATGCACTCGATCTCGTTTAACTGTTTTTACAAACATACATACTCGAGTGTCACCCTAATTACTTCATTGTGCGTGTCACCGCTCACATTTATTTAAGCACATACTTAAGTCAGCATTTCCGTTTCTACCTTTCCATTGCGTAATCGACTTAATTAGATTACTCTTTTTGATGGCGCGGATGATGACGGCTGCGGGCGATATAACTTTATCACCCCCTGTCAGTTAATGTTTGATGGCGTTTCCTTTTGTCACGAAAGATTAAATTGTGTGATCACTGGAGACTGAAGTTTCTGTTTGTGTCCATTTCTCAAGGTGCACCATGCGTGCATAGGTTTTTTTGTGTTTTGCATAATTTTTCGGTTGGTTTTGTTGGCATTGTATTTCTTTGCCCTTTAACACGTGTCTCGGAGTAACCCACACGTGGTACCCGTGGCTGTTCCCCACGAGGTTTGGCTTTTCTGTGCCAATAAACTTAATTTTAATTTAAAAAAAATTAATAGAGCTGTATGATGGTATTTGCTTGTATAGCAGATCAACAGCTAGTTAAATGGGTAAATGTGTATTACAGTTTTTCCAAATGTTGTCTATAATTTCAGATTTTCTCAACATCTAATAATTTAGTTAAACTCTGACACTGACAGGTTTTTAGTTCACACAAAGTAAGGAAGGGGACTGATTTATACTATCCACGCAGTGGCCAGAGGAAATAAATTACCGCCCCTGGATATTGAGTAATAATCCTTTACTGCAGATTGCTTTCGTTATCGGCGCTTACCATATTATTCTATACGAAGCATTACACCATATTTTTTAAAAAATCTATTCACTGAAAAATATAAAGCATCACATGAACACACAAAAATAAGAATATGATATTTCATTCACTCATCAAATTGAGTAATAATATAAAATTATATCTTGCACTGAACTGTCAGTGTGCTTTCATATAATATGAACTAATTCTCTGAAATATGTATCTGAATTAAATTTAGAACTAACCTGAAGGAGCAGCAGAGTAAAACACCAATGGGCAGACATCTTTGAGCAGTCTGGTGAGCAGAACTCTGGATAGCTTTATATGTTTTGTAAATATACGGTCATGCTGACATGGCTCAGCATCGAATGCGCCTTGACACGTGTTCAATTTTCGTACGTGGCTTTCGTCATGATTTGTCTTCACAACAGCTTGGTATTTGGTGCAAAGATCAACATTGCATCTGTCCGCATTAAATAATAAAAACTTTTCACATTAAATTGATATGTCATGCTAACCTGTGCTTGGTTATCCGTCGTACGTCACAACTGACGTCAATTTCTATTATTTAAACAGGGTTGGTAGTTTGTAAAAAAAAAAATAATAATAACCGCATGTGCAGAGAAATATAATAAACTAAATGATCAGCAAGGCAAAATTATAAGGAAGCCACAAATGCTTCGAGCATAATATGTTCTTACTACATTACACGTTACGAAATAATTATTTTAAATGGCTGTGCTGTATTTGTTTTTAAAATGGGTACGCACCCCCCTAGCGCAATTTCGGTGTTAACTAAATTTGTTGCGTTTAGTATTCCATTTATTTTTTATCACAGCAAAGCCAATAGACAAGCTATGTTTTAAATTATGATTATTGATCAGATGCTGCGAGAAAGTGTCATGAAAAATGAGGTCATGAAAATGAGGCCAATAAATAAAACTTTGGGCACTCGAAATGAGCCATTGACATTGATTTTAGTAGAAGTGCGCTCAATCAAAAGCTAGCTATGCCAGAAAAAACGCAAAGCTATGTGTTATTTTGCGAATGATCGTTCTATCTAACTACCAAATTTATAGTACCTCGCATTCTATGTTAGGCCGAGAACTTTTCGAACAACCCTCATAGTTGTAGTAGCCTCTTGTTTTGTTTGTTTGTTTGTTTGTTTTTTGTTTTGTTTTTTGTTTTGTTTTTTCACCCAAATAAATGTGCGTACAGCAACTATAAATCACAAAAGAAACGCACCTCCTTGGTTAATGCAACACCACATTCAGGGTATGAGTGGCATAGACACGAATTTTCCTGTGCAATAAGTTATACCATTGGGCACATATTCCTGAAATTCTAAGAAAACAACTTGTTTAATTGGAAGAACAATTGACAAGGGATCAAAATCGAAATGTTCAATTTTCATTGTCAGATATTCCAAGTTCTCTCATTCACTCACCAATAACAAATGAGAGGATTTTGAAGCCAAATTTCTCGGTGAGACTCTCAACCCTTCCCTTTGGGATGTTGGTGTTGGTGTAGCCCTGAATCAACTCTCTGCTATTGTGGGGAGACGGGATGCGGTGAGGAATTGCTGACTTCAGTGTATCCCATAAACGTTCAATTGGCGACAAATTTGAGGAATTGCCAACCATGACAATATCGTGAGTTCATTTTCCTCCTTCAAGAAGTATGCGATGACTATAACAAGGTACTATATATGAGCATTATTTTGCTGAAATGGTCGGATTTAAAGATATTTGTAACCCTGTTTTTGGGTCTTGCTTGGGGATCTTAGCCCTTATCTCCCCTACCTGAGCCGATTTCATCAATTTCATTGTCTACCAGAGTCATCTTGTTATGAGAGTACTCGAACGAATATTTACCAGGATTCATGGCTGTGCAAGGAAATATATATATTTTTTTTATTTTTTTTTTATTTATTTATTTTATTTTTTTTTTTTTTATTGCGAACAGTTTGAAAATTAGTATAGTAGACTTTCGCACTGTGTAGAATACACTAACAGACGCAAGCATGCATTAAATAATTATTAAGCCATCTATAGTTGCCTTGCTTTCGCACCTTATGTATATTTTACACTCGAGTCAGCTGTGCCTGTTTTTAAAATCAGCTGCTTGTGCAATGCAATAGTTCAATTGCAGAGATCTGATGTGACTGATATTCAGATTGAGATTCATTGGCCCCTTTAGCCTATACACAGGTTGTATGGACATTAAAATATTCATGCCATAGATATTGGGACTGAATTCTTATGACATACCAGCTTAATAATTTGGCGGGAGGGTATGCGCCAATCTCGCCCTTAACGTATTTTGACCCTCGTAAATCGCATTCAAAATCAAGAAAACCAAAATGTCAGCTATGATCACTAATTAGACAAATTTTCTAATCAAATATGTAAGAGATGTCCACAAATCAACCTATGATGCTTAATTTCACATTTTATCAATCATAATTAGCTTTTATTTGTACCAGTAATTCGCCCCCATTTTTGAGCCCCTCGCTCCAATCTCGCCTCTTCACACTCAAGTGTCAGACCGCGGGCCCGAAAATGCTGTAAATATCTGTTCAGTTTCGCCCCACAAATTTCCGTCACGAGGCTCATATCATAACGTCAAATAGTTCTGTCGATATCATCAGGTGTTTTTTTTGTGTGTCTTTTATTCTTCCGTCGATCGACCACTCAGTGTATATAATTTAATATGCAATTGTGTTATTATTGTAAATGTATCATTATACTCCAACTAATAGTTATTATTAGTGAATAATATTCATATTTCGTGCGAATTAATGGGTGATTTCAGGGTATTTGCTTGAGTACAAACCGTTGAGATAAAACGACATCAAAGCCGATGAAATGGGAATAGAAATGACAGGAATAGCAGCATGAAATGTGAGATTAACCCTATCAAGTTTTTATTTATGTTATCTATGCCTGGCTTTTGCACTGCAACACTGTCTTGGAAAAGCGCAGTGCCGATGAAAAGCGTTAAAATTGTCTACTTTTGGCCCACTCTGTATGCCTGAGATATTATAAATTGCAAGTAAATACATTTATAATTACATAAAGAGGAGCCATCAATTTCTTTTGTATGCGCGTTCTTATACATGTGAGCATTTCATGAAATGTAAATTTAGTTGCGCCACAGCACCATGTAGACTTGTTAGTAATGACTCGCATGCTTAACTTTTCAGATCATTAATATACCTTTTCTAATTTTGCTGCGTAATTTTTGTTAGTTTACTTATCATGATTATGTTATTATACTATTATCTTCCCTTCCTACAATTGTATTACAGCTGATCCAAGTAGCGTGCCGTCGAATTCGCTAGTGCCGTTTTGTAATTGACTTCAACTCTCGACCACATTAATGATAGTTGCTCCACGTGGCGTGGGCGATACTCCATTCTTACGCCGGAAGTAATACGTAGCATCATGCGGGTGACCATCCCAGTTGTCGCCCCAAATATGAAAAAAAAAGAGACTCTGCCATCTAGCGGAAGGGACGAGACAACATCAACATTGCCCAAACGCCAACAACGCCAATAACAACGACATTATCATCATATTATTTTGTGCATGCAGTCATCTGAAAAATTGCCATAAGTCTGATACATTGGATTGTGATTTCTATCGATCGAAGGACACTCCACGACAACATGTCTTATGTACAGTACAACATGTTACGATAATGTGATAACTTATAATTCTAACTGATGTGTTTGCCATATACTGCATGTATAATTATTAAGGCTTCAATACTACGCATTATTTCTAGAGCAATTTATCGAGAGCTCATCTCCAATTAAGGTCCGATATTGTTTCACCCATTGGCGTTGTTTTGTAGGAATCCATGGAGGAACGCTTTAATAAGCTTTTGAAATCGATGATCATAAGTTATTCAGATTTAGAAAATGTGTTGTATTTCTGTATCTATTGTGATGATTTACATATTACCATTCCATACTATTTTATTGGTATATGTACTATATAGTATTATCTGTATCCTTATATCTTTGTGTCTGTTTGAATGGTGTAATTGTGTATCATTGAATTTATGATTGTTTAGCTTATTGATTTGTTGAAGAACCCGTAGTTGCATTTGATCGCTCTTTATCTTTTGATCATTTGATCGCTTTTATATTCATACCGGTCAATATAATCCAAAATCTGAATTGGATAACAATTTGTGGGTTTCCCCTTATTTGCATACAACGATGACTACTATTATTTATTCAATGGGATTCCCCTATTGTGCATACAATATCATGTAGATTAGTTAATGTACTTTTGTGTGCTTCTTCTAATCTAAAATAATTCTTATACAATTGGTGAAGAACCCGTATTGTGCATATTATCATTATTTCTCGTTCATACAGGTCTAAATACTCCAAAATGTGAGTTGGATATAACCCCTAATTTGCATATGATGTGTCATATTATGCTAATTTGCATAATTCTAAATTATCTCATTGCTCGATACTTTATAATTTTTTGAATGATGTATTTATTTATTCATTTATTTATTTGTATTGATTGTTGAAAAACTCCCAATTTGCATGTTGTTGTTTATATTATTCTAATCAGCATTTTACTACTAATGTTCTAAATTTCAATGCTTGCATTACAAGAAAGAAATCTGAATGTGACATCAAATGGCATTTTAATCTCATTTCAATGTTATAACAAATCAATTAGAACTCTGTTGATGTTAATATTATTGCTTCATTAGCTCTTTTTTTTTATTGGGGTTATTTTCATTGCACGCTTCGGCATGAACATATTACCCCGGTTTTATTTCAATTGCATTGGCTGCCAGTTGAGGCCAAAGTGAAATTCAAGATACTTTTATTGATTCACACATGTTTTTACCAAGTTGGCGCACTCTATCTACGTCATTTAATTGTGAAGGAAAGCTCCCAAAGAATTTTACGATGAGTCGATCAAGATGTTTTACATATTCCTTTTACAAATTCTTCACTAATTTACGAACGAGCTTTTAACGTGGCTGCCCCCCGCATGTGGAACTCGCTGCCACTCAATCTACGAGCCATCGATAATGCGATTGTTTTTAAAAGACATTTGAAAACTCTTCTATTCGCGGAATGTTATCAGGATTTTTTATAAGTGTTTCACTTTTGCTTTATTAATTTCATTTTTATTCATGTCATCATTGTTTTTTATGTAAAGAGCGTTTAGAGCATTTTTATGGATTTTACGCTTTATGAAATAAATTTATTATTATTATTATTTTACTGCGTGAATGTTCATTTTGAATGTGATGCATTGATCAAGATGGTGTCTTTAATTTCTTTGCCAACTAGTCAAGTTGACAAATTTACTTAATGTGTTAACATTTCTTATTATCGGTCTTTTTTCATGATAACAGCTAATTCCCTACATTGTTAATATTATTCCATATTTATCAATATTTTTGTAGCATTTTATTGTGTGTTAGCCCCCTCGGGAGTCTGAGTAATATTAAAGGTCTACATCCAATGTTTTGTAAACATTTTAAATTATTATATTCCTCTTGTCCCAAATTAAAAATAAATATATAATTATGCTGTCTTAATAAATATGGATGCATAATTTGCATGCATAAAACCTATAATTATAATAATTACTACGTACTCTTATTATTCCACCAAATCCGTTTCGAGTCAGCTGCATTTGCACGGCTTCATTTGGCCATAACTTACTTTAGACTAAAGCCTAATTCGTCTTCCGTTTCGGTTCATTAGGCGAAGATCCTCATCAGCGCAACTCAATTAAGAGGAGCAGCTGTTCCTCTCCTGAGACTGCGACAAGAATCTCAATCAACTTCATCGCAGTCTTCGGAAAAGGCGACTTCGTGCGATTGGACTCCCCTGCCACAAACGGCGCATACTGTGTCGTCATTGGTCAATATTCCCTCAAAATTTTCAGTCAATAGTGGGGGCTCAATTGATGTTTGGCTAATTGTTTCGAAGGGCGTAATAAAGTATGTTGCAATATTATAATAATTACTACTATTATTTACTCTGTGAGAGCAATAGTTAATACACAATTAAATTAATTATCAGTTTGTTATCCCTTTCTACACGCCAAATTGTTCGGGCACAATTAAACAATTTAACAAATAAACAATTTCAGCTTTTTTCAATGTAAATTCAATTGTGGTGATCGCAAAAATAATGAAATCAACACTTCGTCTTGTGAGAAGAATAAAACACAATTACGTACCCCCCCCCCTCCTCGTATAAAATGGCTGACTGCAGTGGACTCATGTTTGCATACTGAGAGGGCGTACTAGACAGCATGCTGCACAAGTCATGATACGCGCATTGTGACAACATAACGTGTGTTAACCAATCAAATGTGTTTCTACTTAAAGTGATCTTACCAGGGGGTTTTAATTTGGAAGTGCCTGGATGTTTTGAATAATGGAATTGATCGAATCATAACGCATTGCTGCTCCCTGAGTAGCTGCATTGTGTTACATACCTTCTTTACCTACTGTGGATGTGTATTATGATTATATACAGCTACAACAATGTGGCACGATGAGCGTTATTATTTTTTATCTCAAGCAAGTTAGCACCCTGTCAATGTTTTCCTTTAGATTTTCATGTTAAAATTAAAAGAAGAAAATAATTGGCCTGCAGTTTAAATATAAGTAGGCCTACATGTACGTAATTAACCAACTGGGTCAAAACTATAATCATAATTATGCAACATTCCTTCATGTTTCCTTGTTCTCGTAAAGACGAACATATCACACAACCTTCCTGCATGGTGTCAAATGCATCACATCACATAAGCCCCACTCCTTCCTCGGTGCTAGAACGTATTATCAAAAACAAACGAGAAGGTTTCATAAAATAAATGTACCAACTATAGTTACCAGTGTGTAATCCTCAATCAAATATGAGTACTGTACGTAATACATTTACTCAATGCTAAACAATAAACTCTATTAAGCATGCATCTCACACTGACATGTCTTATCCTGTAATCACAATTGTTAATCGAGGTATATATTTAAGTCACACTGAATAAGGGAAACTATTCTATTATTTTGTTACATTTGATTGGTAAGTATCAGATCCGTTCACCCGCCTTGTTTGGCATTTAACTGATGAAGCAATGAATACAACAGAACACCCAATCGATCATCGCTTCTTCTGATATGATAAACTGGCCTGTTTAATGTCACACTGTGATGCATGATGCTCCGTATCCATTGATAGCAATGGTGCTCGATCAAACCTTGGCGACTACTGTGCGTAGCATAGAACAGGTAATTAGTATGTTAATTAATCAGGTGAGGTCATGGCTGGTGATCACACCATAGACAGCAACGGGAGAACCTCGTGATTATGCAAGAAGAATACGGGCGAAGTGCGGGATGTCAACAGGGTGAATGGTGAGTGAGAATCAAAACATGTTCATGAAATAACCTCGACAACTTTTGTGAGTTACTTGAGTTGGCGAATAACAAAAACTAGCTGGAGTTCTTGGAGGCGAGCAATTGAGCAAGCACCTGCAAACCCATACAATATAACTGCAAAACATCTTCATATGCGTCGAGGAATATTGTCATATTGTCACAGCTATATGTACTGCTTTAAATATTTTATGGAATTAGATATATAATACTATGACTGAAGACTTCTGAGGTCCAGTAAACGATCTGCCGTAATAAAAATGTGGTATATTTATATAGGCTGGCATAGCACTGATGCCCCGATATAACATCGACTTAGCGTAGGACGTGTGATAACACTCTACACGGTGCACACCATGTCAAATGTCGTCTCAAAAGGGATTACTCTGCTGGTTCGCATCCTGAGCCGTCATTACAATAATCAGACTCTTGGAGCGACTCTTGTCGCCTACTTTACGAACGAGCACCCTTCTCGTGCGTATTGGCCAGCAGCCCAGAAGTAATTTTGCCGTGAGTATTGGTCTCATTATTATTTCCAGTCCAAAATACCAAATATTTCATGTAATCATTGATTTCAGTCGGAATCAGAATTAAGGAACTGTATTCCTTTCGCTGAATGTCGATGTTTTGTGTGTCCATTTCGTGAACATGGTGTATTATGCAATGCCAAAATCATCGTCAGGTTTGTATAAATACAAGAAGAAAAATATCGCATTATAAAAGAGCGCGAAGCAATTCATCAATTGCTGGTTGCTTGAGACTTCGTTGAAAGCTTCCAAAGAAATGATGAATTCATTCATGCAATATTTTTTTTTGCACTCACTTTGCCTTACGCAGAGAAAGTGCTTTGAATAATATCACAACTGATGACAATTTCAATCAAGTGATTCGCATGATCATTGTTTGGATTTTGCTGAAATGCGTGTATAACATCTTCTTATTAGCATCATCCTGTGCAATAGCATGCATTGTCCAATCGAAGAGGTAGTGCAAGGAATTCACTCTATGAATATGTATGGAATGTATTTTAGGTAGGACTACCTTAGCAACAGTTGTCTTATTTTATGACATAATTATGTTAGGAATACATACACCGGAGGACTATACACTCTCTTGCTATAGTCGGCATATTATGCTATATATCCTGAAGATGTAACGGAGACTAAAATCCTTGGTTGCATAATGAATCGCTGACCAAAGTGCCGAATGGCCATTGCTTGACCTGATCTGAGTTGACTGAGCAAAATTATTATACTTCCAAAATGATCACAAACAAATACCGCGCATAAAATATAATTGGTTCGGTATTAATGAGTGAGGAAAATTAAGAAGTTTCACAATCAAATATCGGACCTGCGCACTGCAGAGTGAATAATTGAATCACGAGAAAAAGAAAAAAAAACCAAAACAAAAGAATCTGTGAACTTGGTCCAAATTGCATGTCTTCACCATGGAAGCCAATGAGACTGAACCGTATTTGAACACAGCCAGCTTGATTCCCATGCTTGGCGGATATTGTATTGAAACGTATCATATTACTCACAAAAGAAAGTGATCAGCCGCCTCAGTAATATGATGTGAATTAAACGTTGAGATGACTCTTCATAGATATTTTTGTTCCATTATCCGTTTTGTTTACTTTTTGAAGTAATGGACTTTTATTCCAGGACAATATGCTTTGTGAATGCTGCCTAAATCACTGCATACTTCATCGATTGGCCTCCAACCAACTAGGTTCCATTCTGACATCATCATTTTTGTTGGTCATTTGATTGAATGTGAATAGCACAAATATCGATCACATGTCCATTACACATTATTCGTAACAGGGAACTAGAGATAAGCGAT
>KB293746.1:80553-163172 GCA_000328365.1 Capitella teleta | reverse complement strand
TATTTTGTGGAACTGTGCTGACCTTTATGTGCTTAAACCGGAAGTGTAATTTACAATGAGTGGAATTGAGCATTACCTGGTGCATTGTATAATGTGTGCATTCCAGGTTGCCCATTGTTTATGTACCTTACATAATTATTATCTATACTTTAACCTGGAAAAACACTCAACTAATAACTAAAAGACGGTATGATAATAATTGTTAAGCATGTACGAGGTATTTGTCACAGTAGAAGGGAGGTTTGGTGGTTCGTAGAGGCACCAGGGGTGGGATATTTTTTTTCCTGAAGGAAGGAAGGAGCGGCGAGAAGGTGTTGTGTTATTGTGTTTCACACTGTGACGTAGTCAACCAAAGTGACCCCGGCGTTCTATATATAACGAAACCTTTCGGCCCACTTACTTCAGCATTTTTTTTCTTTACTGTTGTGATTGGCGTAAGAAGAAGCGTCTAAGTGTCAATCCTCCCCTCTTCCCCCATCCTAGGCCTCCGCTTGTCCTTCTACATATTATATGCGATTTATGCTTCGAGATATCCATTTCTTCCCCATGAAAAAAAGAGAGAACAAACAAAAAGTCATTCGAAGCCTGGGGTGTATAATTGCCTTTTTTTTGTTGAGAATTCCAAAAGGAAAGCAGATATTTAAGAAAAAAAAACCCCGCAAAAACCAAGGAGAAATAAAAAAGAGAAATGGCGCAGCAAAAACCAAGGAGAAATAAAAAAGAAAAATGGCGCAGAAATAACGTACAAGTGTCACCTAAAATGTTTTTTACATAAACACAGAGAAATGAAATATATCATTTCCTTTGAGCACTAGACAGGGCATGCTTTACTATACTGAGAAAAAAAAAATTGAAATTAACAGAATTCGAAATAATCATCAATTTATGCTATTAATTGCGTTAGTGATTTATTAATTAAATTTAAAAATTTAATTTAATTTAATTAATTGCGTCATGATCTCGAAATCTGAGATAATTATTTTAAAAATATTAGCAAGATGCATATCCAAGCCATATAACTAGTGTATTAATTTCAATACAATACTTTGAATAATAAGATAATGAGCCTTTCAGAAAATTGTCATTGTCATGCAAGATTAAAATGTAAAATGACCTTGAACTTCAAACTAATTAATTAAAATTGTGGATTTACTAAGACGTATATGCTAGCAATGTACTGCATTAATTTCAATGCCACAGCTTGCAAAACAAACGAGATATCGGCCATGAGTACATCGTAATTACTATTATGCAAGATTATGTAAGAGCAGTACATCCCAGTGCAGTAATAGTGATGGGTTTTATTCTACATGACATAGCTCAGTGGGTTTAACAGGCTGACTGCAATTCTATGCCGACCGTGGGGGTCGAGGTCCCGGGTTCGAGACCCGATCAGGCCACGGGCGTTATGATTGTGAATTATAATTGTAATTCGTTCTAATTGTAATTCTTCAGTGACTCTGCTGTGCTGCCCAACTGCGTAACAAGGCCGGGCGCTGTGTACTACTGTCTATGGTGGTATGCAGGATAAATAACCCTTGGGATTTATCGATAAGAGTAGGGGGAGAACCCCGGTCCCAGGCCTTCTGTTCTGGCGCCCGCATCATCCGATTGGTTTGGTTGGAGCCGTAAAACCCCATCACGCACTAACCCACGCACGTATTCTACATGACGAAGCATTGAATCGTTTGGTGGAAACTACAAGCTTCAATGATGAATGAGTTATGGTCTGTTTCGTTTGTAACTTTAGAAAATCATTGTGACCTTGACCTTTGACTGAAAATTTCAATGGAGGATGTTAAATTCAAATATCCACGGCCCTGTGTAGTTAGGTGTCATTCGCACGTTTATTCAAGTAGCTATTGTGCAAGCAAACAATATAGAGAATTGTTTAAAAAAAAAAAAAAAAAAAAAAAAAAAAAAAAAATATTTACATATATTACATTTATTTGTGCAGTACGATGAATGGACAATGCAACCTCATTGTTCTATTATAATTAAATCTTGCAGTAGTCATCAATAACACATTTCTGGCGAAAGTTCCAACTTTTCTTTGAAATTCTGTTTTGAGAAATGACATGACAGCAGTGATAACATTCCGTACTGTTGAATTGGACAGAATACTGACTTACATAGGATGAAATTTGATTTCAACAAACAACGAGCAAAGTTGTTTTTCTGGGCAATGAATTTGCCATAAATCAAACGCTGCAGCTGGCAATTAGAATGATTCATGGCTTTACAATCAACCGCTGAGTTGAAAAATGGCTCTCAGCTTAAGAGTATGAGCCCCCTTGGACATGCTGTGCCGCTCGTCAATCATATTTTTCTAAGCCATGGCCTTGCAGTGTTGAGAAAACAAATAAATGACAAACTTTTAAGCATCAGCATAAACGGCACAAATAAAGCTCTGTGATTGGTTCAAGATGCATCTGAAATCAGTCCGATTAGATTACAGGTAAATGTGTCTGTTGTGAAGAAGATCAAACAGGTGCGTCATTCTCTGAATTCATTCCGCAAGGAATGCTTACAACTGGCGTACTTTTTATGCGCCTCAAATCATCAAGGACAATCAAAGAAACGATACTGACTGCATGTACATGTCGCACCATTAATTATTGCCATTGCTACTTGCAGACTTTATATTCATCTGCCCAGCACACGTTTTACGCCTCTCAAAGTGCTCTGTTATGACGAAGGATATGAAAGCATAACGCTGAGCGGAAGAAGACGGCAATAATATTACTTGGCAGGTGTCTTCCCACTAATCCCTCGATCGCTTTTCCATTCACTTCCTCGTCATTCAATTTGTCTGATGTGTATGCCGTTTAGCACGCACAAACCACACACGCTACGCACCTGATACGCACTGTGCATCCACATGCTGAATGAAGTTTAATGTGTGGATCTACTGTGAATCCCCCCCCTCCCCTCTCCAAAAATACTACCATCGCACAGACTCATGAGGATTGCCTTTAATTTGGCAGTTGATAGACATTTTTATTTCCGCTCGAAATATTATGAGGGAAATAAATCCCGTCTGATGTATTTGTAGATTATTATCCACGTGTTGTTGCGCATGCAAGTGACTCCAGAGAAGTCCGGTGCAGTACAACAATATTGTCAAGATCGCCGTGAGTGAAATAAATAACCAGTCACATCCCTGTTAAGACAGAGGGTCTTATGATGCCAATCGCATTTCTTTCATGTGTATGATGCTGATTCCATGAATATTCCAAATTTCGGACAAACCATGAGCTTACTTCGGATATTAAATATGAGTATGTTGGCCTACTGTTTCTTTTATATAAAAAAAAATGAAATATAAAACCACGAAAACCTGATAAACGAACCCAGCACACGTAAAATAGAGACACACATTCATTGCGGTGCAGTTGTCTTCTTTTCAGCCGCCTATCATTCGATGCAGATGAGGAGCGACGATCATCGCATGCTTCGTTGGCCAATTCCTCCGGCCGATTGACTCAACACTCAGTCTATATGCAAAGCTGGCAGCAAACAGCTTGTGTGGATTTGATGAAGTACACAAAATGCCTGAATGAGGCCGTGTTTGCGAAGATTCGAGGCGAGGAAATTCGAGACCGCGCGAGAAATGACGAGGCTGTGAATTGCAATCTAATTGAGTTCCCTTTTCAATGAAGACCCATGAATCAAGCAATGTCCCAATGCATGTACACATTGTCTGCATCTCAATTGATGGTAGATCATTGACGCACGTTGGTTGGGGTGAATGGGAACGTATAATATCGCGACCATCAACCTTTGAACATGTCCTTTATTAAGGCGTTCATTATTCATTATCATACTTAGTTGGTCCACGAACGATGACCGTGTGATATGCGGTTTATTGCGGTGCCTGATGTCGAATGGTCAAACCTGGAATTAGGAGTTTTAGCCAATATGCCACTATTGCTACGGGGAACCTTCTGAATTAGGCGTACATAATATATTAACAAAATATTATAACAGCGCTAAAAATGAAAGCAAAACTAAATTCCAAATCAATTACCCCAAAGCATTGATTATATCTTAACATTGAACCGCAATCACAGGACAGTGTGTTTGCAATGATGCTAGCTCAGCATGTGATGTTGCCTCATTTCTGCAATGAGGCTGCACACGCCCCTCTCCGCTTCCCAGAAAGGCGGCACTACCATCCGCACTCTACAATTGCGCATGCTCACTTTTTCACTGCCATATGGGGTTGAAATCTTTGGCAGTAACAGAGATGTGAGGGGAAACGACCCTCATTGACTGTTACCATGTGCCGCTGCGTGGCGCCAGGCGTCAAATAATGGAAAAATATCTCTCACAGAAAGAACAGCAACTGTTTATAGAATGGAGCCATATGCAATCATCTTTTGGCGCTGTAACTCATGCATCACTACGACCGGGCCTGTTCTTCCTCAATGAAGAGAAGAAGAAATACGGCTGATGCCCTTGATGGTAGAGGGCGATACACGCCTTCTGTCACCGCACACATGTCGTCAATTCCCTCATTCTTGCAATAACGCAAGTAGAGATAGTAGACCATTAAAACCATCTCACAGAAAATAGCAATTACGCGTAAACTGTGAGGATATTATCTATGAAGTTGGTCATGACAGGATCCAAATTGTAATACTGTTGCATGAGTGGAATTGTCTCTCAAGTTTTGTAATCCAGGTTTTTAATGGATTTCGTTCTATGACAGATCGGTTGCAATTGTGGTCTTTACAAATAACAGGGTCGTCTTTACGCGTAAAGTGAACCCTTTTCTGTTTTCAGCTCAGTGGGTGGCTGATAATGGGACATGACAAACTCTGACAGACCCTGAAAGAGCAAAACACATAAGGAAATTGTGCGATGGGTTTCTCCTCACCCGTCACTCTCAAGGTTCACGTGTCGCCTGCTGACAACTTTGGAGAACCTGATACTTGCTACTTAGATAGGACAGAAGTTATTTACATGCATCCAGAGAGAGCGCTACTGTATTTGAGTTAATTCATAATTTTTAACGTTTATGCAGTTTGTAGTTTTAAAAATTCAGTATTCACCTCTAAAACACGGTTTTCTCCAAAAGGTTTGCAATAGTTGTTAGAATTAGCTGCAAATGGTTGCCTTGGAGTGGACACCCACAAAGGCCCTGGTCCTTGCCATATGTTTGAAGCAAGGCAACTGCAGGCTGCTTATCCAAGGGTGATTGGCATTCATGAACATGCTCGTGGCAGTCTTCAGTCAAACTGTCCGTCAGTCATCACGACATGAACAGCGAAGGAGAGTCAACATCCGGCGAATACGCTAAGTAGCCGCACTGTTGCTTCTGCTGCTGCTTTCAACGCTGGTTCAGTGGGTGATGCTGCGTATTTCATTGCAGGATGCTGATAACATGTTATATAGGACTGAGGCTGGTTTAAATAAGTGGGAAGAACAGACCGAGAAAGAATGCTTATAAATGTACTAGACGTGAGACAATGTGCTATTGAATGATGGTAGATGAGTGAGTTCAACATCGCTTGACAAAACAAAAACAAATGTTGTCAAGTACTAAATAATGACGATGACATCCGTAAATGGTTACTGGGATCTCACAAATCCCTGTTTTAAGAGCTAATAGTTCGCTTCTCTAGTCTGAAATATTTGTGGATTCAATTATTGAGAAGGCGGGTTTCGTTGCTAGTCCTTGGCCTCTCACCCACACGGCTTGCCATGCAACTACGTTGACAGATGTCTTAGAGCCATTTCGGCCAATTATGTCGCAATGCTGTGGCAGGACAGTGCATGTCCTTCGCACTGATCAGAATATGCGGAAAGACGAGGAAAGGGATCGAGGCACACGTCTGCTACTGACGAGTGTTACTCAACTTTTGGAAGGTCATTTTGCTCAATTAATGAAGGGCATCTCAACATGCAACTTTCTTCTTAGCAATTATTATAAGCACTTCTGGTGAGGACCAATATAGTTGCCAAGCTAAAGCATAAAACATATAAGCAATATCGACCTATCCAGTGCTTTTTAAACGCAACCCGATTTTGATTTGTCATTGCATCTTTTGTTGCCATTGATAAGATATGAGATGAAACTGCATTCAATTAATGTAACAAAGCCACTCTTGGTCTATGCAATGCAAGAAAAGAAGCAAACATAAAATATAAGATGCATACATATAAAAACATGCACACAACATACATATAATGACAGCTCCATCTTTCCCTCCTGACCATTGATTAGACCCCTGGATCCTTCGTTCACCGACGATATCTCGAACAGTAACTGCTGTAATACCAGACACCATGGATAATCATCGATTGTCTTCCCGTGGCACTGTCACATGCTCGGCGTCGAGGGGCGAAATTAACCCTTTGATCTTAATTTGAAGGCTCTGATGATGGACGCGTGTTGGTCGCCCACTTCAAGCCTTTTGACAACGTTTGAGACAAGAGACCTAATTTGCATTTATGTTTTCATATTCTTGAGTCTTGATTGGTGATACTGATTTCTCATTGAAATGACAGCGCAGCAAACGCCAGCAAAATCTCTCCCTCGATGGTCATCCATCACTCATCTGCCAAATTTACCAATACTCTAAAGAAAAGAATTATGAAATAGGACGTGCTTAAGCCTCCAGCGAGGAACTCTTACTCGTTGTTGTTCAGCAACAGACTTGCATCAGTTTCATAGCAGTCGAAATACTACATTATTGGCATTCCCACTGGCGTAGGTTTTGATGAACACACTGATTATATTTGCCATATACAAACATATTGTTATTCCACTAATATTTCCAAGTAAAAAAAAATGTCACGCAAGGATTTATGAGGATGTCAACCACCACTGTGATTTATCTTCTTCTGATGCAGGCTGCTTTATTGATTGATCAACATCGTCGCTTGGTTTCACACACAAAAACAACTAAATCGTATGTTTGAACTCTTTATTAATTCATCACGTTCGAGAATTCCTACTTAGTCTAATTTGAAAAATGACATCGGGTTGGATACAAACGTCAAACCCAGCAACGTAAAGCATAAAATAACACAAAGCCAGTAAGCCATTTGTTGGTAACTGTGAGGGGTTTAGTCGCATTTTCACCCCTCCCCCCTACCCAAACATAAGTATTATCATTTCCAATGCATACATGCACTGATTGATCATCGTTTTATCTTTCGTACACAACCAAAATTACTGATGCATCAAATCAATGTTGATTTGCTCTTAATTTAAGAAACACAGTTCATCATTGTTCAAGATGATAGATCTGAAAATATTTTGAATTAAAATGATGATTTAACAATCCATCATATTTGACATTTCTATGACGCTTTATTTCTATCATCCATAAACAAGAATGTCGGTCTCATCTCAGGCAAGAGAATCCTTAAATATTTTTACCGACGCAAAAAAAAATAAATAAAAATAAATTACGACAGTAGCATAAAATTGAAATAGTATTTTCATTGTTGAACCCTCGAATAAATTGAGATCAAAGGGCGATTGAGTAGACGTAATGATCTGGGGAAAAAGGATTTCAAAACACAATATTTAATGTATATCGTATATTGTATGCAATAATTT
This sequence comes from Capitella teleta, assembly GCA_000328365.1. Classification (NCBI taxonomy): domain Eukaryota; kingdom Metazoa; phylum Annelida; class Polychaeta; family Capitellidae; genus Capitella; species Capitella teleta. The sequence goes on along the minus strand of KB293746.1, from coordinate 155,596 downwards.
TTTAATGGAACAATGAAACGTGTGGAATTCAGTGCCGAGTAATTCATACGGATTCTGGGGCCGCTGATTCGGGACCAAAATTGCTCATTCTTGCCATTCATAGCCAATCACAATGCACTATGTAGTATGTTTACAATAAATTACTGTGACTGTATGGTCCAGGAGATGGATTGAAAAATTAAACTTCTCCCCCATCTGGCAATATTACCGGCATTGGTGAAAGCCATTCATCACAATGGTATCAGATGGTGAATGGACTTTGTGTGGATCAATGTAAATAGAGGTAATGGAGGTGTGTGTGTGCAGAGGGAGGTGACCTCGGTGTCCTGACCGGGTTTATATTATATCCCTTTTAAATCTGCATAATGTAATAACGAGATTATGCATTGTACCGTTAATACAGGGGATGCAGTGGAAATTGTGTGCACACAGTCTTGGATTTTATTGCAATACGGTGGCGCCCGTGGTTGTCGAGGTTCCGGGTTCGAGACCTTATCGAGCCACGCATGTTGTGATTGTAAAAAGTAATTAAAACTATTGGGTAACTCTGCAGTGCTGCACAACTACTTAACAAGGGTGCTGGATACTACTGTCTATGGTCGTATGTTTGGTAAAGAACCCTTGGGGGCACTCCTCTCAGGAGAAGGGAGAAACCTCAATCCAGGGCTTCTATTCTTGCGCCGTATCACTCGAATGGGTTTACTGAAGCTGCCCTTCGATTATATCATTAATTGAGTGAAATATGTCTTTTTCCTGAGACGTCGCATATCACGAGCGTAATTTGACAACCCGTTTTAGGAAACGTTTCCACGTGCAAGGCCAGCGAAGAATGTGCTTCCACCGATAACAAACCTTGAAGTGCTCGCAGAAGTGGCGTCCGTCGCGAAGGAGGAGGTGAGGTGGGTTCTGCCAACGGTGCCATTACTCTAATGATGTCTCCTGACCTTCTCCGCCTGAGGGATAAATTGTCAGTGCGTCTTATGCTTGCCCCCCTCTGCCTCCTCTTTGTCCATGTTTTACTGAACACATGAATTGTGGTTGTACTCTACATTATCAAGTAAGTCTTCAGTCAAACGTAAATTGTATAGTTATAGTGCTACGCTTCATCAGCTACCATTCATTTGGCAATTAATCTCTTGGCCCCAAATGTGCATGGAGAAAGAGCGTTGTTTGACAATATTATATCCTATTATATGCTATTAAGGATCGAAACGCAAGCAGTGTAAGAGCTCCAAGTATAATAGAAGTGGAAATTCCTAAAACTTTCCCCATCCTTTGAACGGTGGAAATAACATATACGTATGCAGCAGTGTGCAGTACTGTGCACACGTATTTCATCTCAACCGATTGCTTTCAACAATTAAGCAAATAAATAACGGTATCACGACATGTGTTCATCATTAATGTTGTATTTTTCATCCACCTAAAGAAATAATGACTCATCAGCTAAAACCTTAAATCATGTTGATTGAACTTAGATGACGACGCAAATAAAATAACTCACCCAGGTTAATTAACGAAATGAATGAAAATTAATGGTAAGATTACGATGTAGTACGTCGTCCTAGTTATGTACATAGCATCGATGTTATATGAGAATTTACTGGGGGGCTTCCAGAGAGGCACCAATGCAGTGAATAGTTGTTACTCTTCGTGATAAGCTGTTTGAAGGTCGGATCAAATGATTTATCTCGGATATTGAGGCGATGAACTCCGATTGCTAATTAATGTAGAGTTCAACTCAGAAGAGTGGCATTGATTGCTTAACATTAATACTGCGAATGAGCTTCTGTTACAGCGGATTTGATGGGTAATTTTCAATGTACCCTACTGCAATCCATCGATCCCTTCATTGGGTCGTCTCACCGTGCAGAAAAATGTGATTATTTAATTGCGATGGTTTTGCATGTTGTTATGGGAGGTTGCAATTATGACGGCTGGATGGGGTCATCGGTCTACATTGAATGCACCGTGGCATCCAAACATTTTATCACTCACTATGGTGATTTTGTAGTTTCCCATACTTGGTATCTGATGCCTCCATCTCAGGGATGCGGATCTTGTGTTCATTTTGTCATTTGCTCTTATCATAATTGCTATTAACTATTTATCATGTCATATTTTCAGATAAATTGTTCAAGTTCGATTCCTTAAAGGGAGGGAGAACTGGTTAAAAATGGACTTTGAGTCGTTATTTGATGCACCAAAAATGATTCCTATGCCTGGCCCACACAAGGAATATCATTGCTAACGATTTTGCGGGAGATATATTGCTAATTAGGCGTGACGTCATGAGCTGTGATGAAACACCGAGTTCCCCATCTTTTACAATGGGCCTCGTCATATCAGCATGTCCTTCGACTAAACCCATGGATATTTTTTTCTTTTCTTTTCGGAAATAGATAGAATAATCATTTTGCCACCAGTCAGGCGCGAAAAAAAAATTTGTCGCTATTTTTCTTATTTTAACAAGCGATTTTCTAGGACACCTACCATGTTTCTCATCCTGAAACAGTAAAAAGGTCAGCCAGAGTGCACCACGCATGCGCTTTCGTTTTGTAAACAACAGAGATGTCCTTTTATGGCGAAGATGATCTGCTCTGATTGGCTGAAATCGATAGCTTCACGAGGGGAACGGGACCAATCAGCCATCAGCCAAACCAAGCCATCAGCTGACGTTTGCCTCCTATACTTCGCAATGGAGGCCATTCTCCCATAGGCGCAATGCTAACCCCGATATTCGGAATGCATTATTTCCTTACGCTTGCATCCAGGCATGGTGTTTTTGGCACGGAATGCTATCAATTGGTGCTATGAGTCAATAGAACATCACTTAAAATTTAGTTCCCCATCCCTTTAAGGATTCTAGTATCAAATATCGTTAACTGTAAAGATCCTTAATTATATCTTGACACTTTTGACCTGAGGCTATCTTGAAAAGCATGAAATCCGATCATCTGTGATGTTCAAACAAGAAGCCACGAATCGGCAAGTATGCCTCCCGATCTACACAAATATCAGCTTCGTACGGAACTCATTTCGAAATGAAGCTCATTAACTATAATAGTCAGTCGACGGAAAGCGATTGCGCCGGTGCTTGTGATGTAATACCATGGGGAGCTGATGTTGATCGACGCCTTTGATATTTCATTCCGTGAAATATTCTAAACACAAGCGAATTGCTTTCGTGATCATCGGTCAATAATTTCGAATATATAAATATAATACAATCAATAGACGTGTGTACTGTTGATTAATAAATCTGGAGTCTGGAGGTGGAACATCATTGGCTCGCTCATCCCATTGACTCTGGGCCCTTCGGCTTTGGGTGGAAGATGAGGTTACCCGACTCTGAAGTGATCCTGTGAACAGGGAGCATCCCCACAAGGCATACCGTGGTCTACTGGTGCACATTGTTTAACAATATTTAAAACAGATAAGCTAAAGCCTCACATGGCTGCACAATGACAGCTTCTGTTCACGCAATTTGATTCTTGTCGCAGTCTAAGGGGAGGAACAGCTGCTTCTCGTACTCGAGTTACGCTGATGAGGATCTTCTAAGAAGGCTCGCGAATTAAGCTTTAAGCAAATGGAAATTAGGTCATAATACAGGATATTATCGACGTGTGAATTATCAATAAGATGACAAGTATGAGTCCATTTATAGAATAAAGAGTCAGATATGTGTGTATATGTGTGTTTCTAACATGTTTCTAGACATGTGTGCTTCTAACATTGAATGATGAATCGTAGCATATTGAGGAGTTCTTAGGCCATGATATCATTTATATGATGAAATATGTTTCCTTGCATTGCACCATCCGACTAAATGTCTTCAAATTTATTCAGGCTAATCAACAATAAAATCACCATGCATCAAGGCACGTATCGATCCATAATTGGTGAATATTATGACAACCCCCCCCCCCCTCACCTCGTTGGAATTTCATTTCAAAGAACTGCGTGCAATTTCTGAGCCATATTCCAAAGCATTATTTTCTCGAAATCACCTCTGCAATCATTAAATTCTAAGAAGCGCAATCAAGGAAACAGTCGAAATGCTTGGTTATGCAATCCTAGACTGGCTCCATTGACACAACGCCCCATGGATCTCAGGACCCAGAGCGATGTAAACATTGTGTTGGACATCTTGCCTGAAAAGGACCATAAACAAAATGCTACAAAGTTTTGAAGGAATATCGTGTTCTATTCCATGTTGCACATACGTGAGGTTTTTGGGTTGTGTACTCTTGATCATTGGGAGGATCTCAAAGTTGATTCAAGGGAGGCAATTAATAAATTCGATCGATATATTACAACCTCATTGCACAAACCGACTTTATACGCGAATTAAGTATGCTTTACCAAAGATACCATAAAGGACCTTGTTCTCGGGTCGACAAGCTTGTTTAGCTATATACAAACATACATACCTTCTCAAAGTGAGTGTTATCTTTAGTATCATTTCAGCCGGGCTCAGCAATACCAATTGAATGCCAGAAATGCTGAAGGTTGATCTTCTCCTTCTCACAAATTTGTGGTTGCTATTTTCTCTAAGGACACCACATACACCGAAGGCATTTATTTATTGACAAGACTTCTGCAAAATGCACCATAGCGGATTTGCATTGGAAATGTCGTGATATTCAAGTTAACTCTAATACTTGCCTTGGAAATACACCCAGACGCACTTGTTGTCCAACGAAACAGGAGACGACACCTTCTTCAGTGTACTGGCTGCTCTTTGTCAAATGAATGCAACGGTTAGATACTTTTTAAATGCCAAAAAAAATCCGAGTCGGTACAGTTATTGGTACTATGTAAGGGAGAAAAAGTAAAATATGGCTAAAGTTTGCAGTGTTGTGTTGTTTGAGATAATAAAAAAATCTGAATGAGAAATTCCGTGTCCTGGACCAGTGACTACAAGGTCTTTTTGAAGCACATCGTTCTCAATTCTGTGCGGTCAGCTTCACTGGGGCGTGTGTGTGAGGGTAATGACCCGTTCTCTTGTTGAGTCCAGAGGCTCAGCAAGAGAGGCAAAGGGAGCAATTTGCGTCAAAGAAAAGGGTTCTTTACTTGGCAGAGCAAATCCCGTCCACGTGCAGCACGCCTTTCCTCTTTCCTGTCCCAAGAGGTCTTAACCCAACCACAATCAGATGAACGAGCCCTTCAGGTGAAGGTCCCTAAAAGGAGGAGAGCCAGGTGCCTCTGACGCAGGCTATGAGATAAGATATTTTTAGTGCTAGTTGTGTGCGGGTTTCTTCGAACCTTTTGAAATACGTCTACGCATGAACCCAAGAGGTTTTTCGTGTGTTGTTTGACAAAAGACACTTGAGCCATGAAAGGTAGGTGTCAGGGGAAGGAGGCAGGTTCATTCATGATCACAATGAAATCTTTGACCTTCAACATGCTAAGGTGTCAGCCGCAAATGTTGCATAAAAGAAGTGTAAAGGTTTCGTTGCCGATCCCATGAAAAGACACGAAAACGTCACTCCACTATTTATTCAACGCGCGTAGAGCAAATGTGTTTGACGATATAGAAGCAACGAATTAACCGCCGATTCAATGCTGAGGAGGAAATTCTGCAACTATGCAACTCTCCAATAACCAAATATTGTAAATTGTAAACTGAATACCATGACAGCTGAAATCGGACATGATGCATTTGTGGAATTCTTCTAAATTATGAACTTGAGACCCACCCCAATACTTGTGTTCGTATTATAACTTTTTTGTGATAATGGCAATAAAAATAATGTTATTATATTTCTTTTCTCTTTTTTTTAAGAAACACCTCAGCAGGTTATATGAAGTACCGTGTGAGCTGCTGCAGAATTATTCAACACAATTGAGATAAGTGAAAAGTGAAGAGGAGAAAGGATATTTGTATTCCAGTGACAGTTCAGTAATAATCTCCCAAAACACCAAGAAAAACTCAGACCTGCCATGGCATGATTGATGTCACCATCAACCGTCAATTCGAGTTTTGTTTCGTCGAATAGCCCCTTCCCCACCCCTTCCATCGCATTTCTCCCTCCCAGCCTCCTTCAATGTTATTCACATGATGCATTATCAATATTTTGATATTTAAAAAGAGAAGATTCTTATCTTCAATAATTTGATTTTGGTTGAACGCTTGAAGGATGAATGATAATCATGAGTAATAGGATTTGATAAGACACTAGTTGTGGTGTTTATATGTGTACATTGTAGTAGACATGTACGTAGCTTATGTTTAATGCAACGGAATCGAATGATTAATGATTATGGATATGCTATATGTTAATCAGTTAATGAAGAATGGAAAATCATGATGTGACTCATTTTTGTAGCTAACATTAATATGATATTTTGGATTTATAGATATATAAACAAGCGAAGCAAAAATCACTAAAATCGATCTATGTATTGAATGTTTATACATTTATCATGTGTGCTTATAATGGATGCTTTTCAAACATGAACTTGTGCTTTGTGCTATTCACAAACACAGCATAATCCACTGCAGTCATGCACCTAATTAACCCAAAGCTTAGGTTATGAACATACATTCATAATTCAATGAGAGCTATTTACGTCACAACCACAAACAATAATTCCGAGTGGCAATTTAATAACCAAGCATATTTGATGCTTCACGAAATGCATCGATTCTACATGTTCTCTTCAGCCATTGTCTGGGCACTAACGTTGAGTGGTTAACTTGATTGATCAGTGTATTCTTATTATGGCTCAGGGACTTTGCTTAAATATCAGGCATCATTTTCGACGCCTTAGCATCTTCTGATAACACATGCTTTTTCATACAGCGGAATCTTGGCTGAGCGGCTCTGTCAACAGTTGGGCGGAGACCAGCTTAGATGTGAATTTCAGCTGATGCGTCAAGCCTCAAGTGAATGCAACATACTTCACCATCAAGTGCCTTATCACCAATGTTGTAAAAATATGGTTTGTGGTCATACATGCTTTTCTGAGCTACGCAAGGCATCATTGAATGACAATAATAAGGCAGCGTGCATCGAGGTAGCACAAGTGATTATATGTTTGGGTACAATATAACCGTCAAGTAAAATTGAACTCGAACGCGCTGTATGGTGGTGTCATAATGGGATGATCCACTTTGATCCTCTGCAGTCTGCGATTTAATAAACCTTGATTGCTTAGTGAGTCTCACACAAACACGGAGCTCTCGGTGATCGCTTAGCCCACCTGGCCTTGTGCTATAGAATAAACCTCATAAGGTACACACGTCGGCCATCTTCTCCTATTGTGTGCACTTCATCAAATCCACGCAAGCTGTTTTCTGTCAGCTTTGCATATAGACTGACTGAGAAGACAGCTAATCGGTGGAAGGAATTGGCAAACGAAGCGTGCACAGATCATCCCTCTTCCCCCTCATCTCCATCGAATGATGGGCTGCCAAAAGAGAACAGAGAGTGCGCTCAGTGGAACTGAGTATTCCATATGTTATGCTCATATTTCATTGGGATCCAATGATTGACCCCATTCAATTCAGTCGCCTGAATAAATACCCTTGAAGTCTAATCATGAGAGTTGTGAATACTAAGTATAGTATTAGTAATATAGTATAGTTAGTATAATAGTAATAGCTAGAATAGCAATTATACTATGCAACTAATTTATGTTACATACGTTGATCCAGTTAAATACAATCATCGAGGCATAATCCATAAACAATAGCTCTTTTGCCACACAAAATCATGAAACCTAGATCTGACACCTTCTCCTGACATCTGTTCATGTCAAATGCTATAAGAACGTTGACAGGTGGGTTTACAGCGAGGTGCATTAGATAACATGTGTTAAAATGACAGGAAAGGAAAATGTAAGGAAAATGAAGATTGTATTTCCTGACTCGGCAGCCACAAAGCCTCGAGTCTTGTGATTCGGAGAAAGAGAGAGAAAAGAAGACGATGGTTCAGCAAGGGCAGCAGCCTAAACACAAGAAGGTGTGCCACACAGCGTCCATTACCTCAACTACATCTTTGACCTTCCGCAAAAAGGGTGTCAGCTGCAAATGTCGCTGAAGTCTGCAAGAAGTGTCAAGTCCGCGATGCTGATCCTCTGAGAAGTCTTCAAAAGGTTTCCCCAAACAGCCTCAAGTCAAAGTCCATTACTCTAATCCTCTGATTGAGTTTGCACGAAACTAAGTGCCGAGCTGACCATTGTGCCCTATCGGCACCGTGCAATTCATATGGAATATGGGAATTCGAGGTGTCAAATCAGAGCGATTTGCATGCAACGTTAAACCCGCAATGAATAAAGGAAACCTGCCGTTCAAGCCATGTGGCGTCCATGCAATGGCGAGGCAAAGCGGTGCAGCTACAGGTAGGAGCACCAGTACGTGTTACTGGCTTCCATAACAAGTTATTCATCCAATACAACACCGTTGTTTAGGACAGTGTTGGCCGAGGTGATGAAAGGGATATTTACGCTGCGTGTGGAAGGAGATTGCTGCATGCTGGGAAGAGATAATAAAAGTTCAATTTTAGTTAAGTGAATGTATAAAAATCAATCATCTGCATGATCTTGTACTCTTGACGGGCAATTTGCCGAAATCCTTGGTTGCATTTGAAATTACCAACTTATCGGGCGACCTTAACTTGGTCACAAAGATGTCTAAATGAAAGAGAGGAAGGTGTTTCGGTGACAGGCTTAAGGTATTAGCCAGAAGACACCTGCCAGGTAATCCTGGTGAACGTTATGCATCTTTTCCTCCGGCCATAAAAGAGCCACGCGAAAGCATGTTGCGAGAAGATGAATGGGAAGATGTTGTACTTGATCACAAGTGTCGATGTCAGCATTGTCAATTAACGTACTCGTCCATTGGATCAGGTTTGATGGAGACACGTTTTCCAAGAAGCAGTACACTTCGGGGCAACAGTATTGGCTCTCTTACAGGGTGATGATATAGATGGATGAATGTAATGACAGTGAGGCAAAGGGCACCAGCTCTCTTGAGGCTCGTTCATCACTCAACTGTCAAATCTCTCCATGCTCTTAAAAAGAGAATCATAAAAGAACGCGTGCTTAAGTCTCCCACAAGGGACTCTTACTCGCGATGCTAAGCGAAGGACGAATCATTGTTTCTACTCGATAACAAGCGTTCACCAGCAATGTACATGGTGGATATCCAGGCAAAATAAATGGCTGTAAATGGGTGCCTGGATGAGATACAGATGCCTCGTCTGGTTTTATATATCATTAGACCAGTGCTCATTTGATCAACTAATGCTACCTTGGCATGCAGCTATAGATGTTGTCATTGTGAGCTTATTTATCACTTCATATCCATCAGCTAACAAAAACTTTCTATTCAAAATTGGGGACAATTCAGACAGAAAAACGCACAGAAATTCGCGTGAGCAGCAATGCTGTGCAAATATAAGCATGATCATGATTTACAGCTCCTGGTTGTTCGTTTGGAAATCAAAGGGCAAAGGAGTACACAAAGAACATCACAGAATAGAATACGACTGCACAAAGAACCTATATAAGGAATGATGTAGAGCTCACAGAAATTTGCTGGGATAGAATAGCGACTGAGGTGAAATTGGTGCAGAGACGGGAACAAAGCAAAGCAGCATACAACTGGTGATGCAGTGATGTGGAGGGTGCAAGCTGCAAGAACAACCCAGGAATAGGCATCAAAGAGCTGTAAAAGCAGGAACAATCGCGGCTATTTGGTCACGATGAGATAATAATTTATAGGGCTGCTTGAATGAGTACTTTCAGGAGCTATTGAGACCATTAATAGCCTGCAAACCGATGAACTCCAACTTTAACCAACATAACTAGCACATAAACCAGTACAGCATTTGTGGCAACATCCCTGTTCCATCCAAATGGCAACAGACTGCTTGAAATTAAGTGCCCAGATTTTTACTCATAGCCACAACTCGTCATTCAAGTTAGAGCAATGTCTAAGAAAATGTATGGGGAACACTGACCAAAATAAAGATCCTTAAATTGATGGTCCAACATTCAAAGTGTAGCTTGACTAACTGAATGAACAGCAAAGAGAATTTCTCAGTCACACCTTCAATCGTGTTACGCCACAGTGTCATTCCATATAAACAACCCAAAATATTAGGCTGAACTAATAATATTATGCTATTCAATGATAATAATAATAATAAAAATGAATGAATGGATTAATGAATGAATGAATGAATGCATGTATGAATGAGTGAATGAATGAATGAATGAATGAATGAATGAATGAATGAATGAATGAATGAATGAATGAATGAATGAATGAATGAATGAATGAATGAATGAATGAATGAATGAATGAATGAATTAATTAATTAATTAATTAATGAATGATCGAAAGAAGAAGGAAGGAAGGAATGATCGAAAGAAGAAGGAAGGAAGGAATGATCGAAAGAAGAAGGAAGGAAGGAAGGAAGGAAGGAAGGAAGGAAGGAAGGAAGGAAGGAAGGAAGGAAGGAAGGAAGGAAGGAAGGAAGGAAGGAAGGAAGGAAGGAAGGAAGGAAGGAAGGAAGAATGAATGAATGAATGAATGAATGAATGAATGAATGAATGAATGAATGAATGAATGTATATGCGCATATTCATATTTTCCCCTGGGATCCCTTCAAGGGGATCACAAGGTGATGGCTTAGTAAATGATGATTGAAGAGTTTCCCTTTGCATGCCCAGAGGACTAATGCCCCTGAGCGGAAAAGCATTATTCAATTCAACTGCCGATTATAAATGCATACATCATACTAATTGCGCATAGGGGATATGTAGATTTCCCCAATGTAAGTATGCTACTGTTTTCTCTTCTGTTTTACCTCTTTTTACAATAATTTTAAAGACTTGAGCAAGCAACTGACATAATGAAGTGAGATTGAAAAAGCACACAACGACAAACATTACAGTGAATTACAAGCGACGAATGATGATATGAGCCCCCATCCATATTAATGTAGGTGTTTGAGTCTTTTCATCTGATAACCACTTGTGTTGTGTCGCCCTGATATGAATGTCGGATGATAGAATAATTTGGTGATCGTAATTCAATCAAGAACAGCAACATGGCGACAATTAAATTGATTAATATATCAATTGAGAATAGATTGCAAAGCCACCATCCTAAATAATGATGCTCTCATTAAATTGAAGAAATATTGGTTTCATGCAGTTCATTTTCCATAATGAAGTGCGGTGATTAATCATCAGTTATTGCGATGGCTATCAATGAGGTCTATTATGAGGGTGACATTTGCACTGCGTGTGAATTGAAGGTCGTTCTCTGCTATTCGGGTGGTGCACCACAATGCACTCTGTTTGTCAAAAGTTACTTTGAGAAAATATTTGGGATCGATTGAATTTGTGGCATCTACCTTGGATCACAACAATTATTCGATATGAGTAAATAGAATTCTATCCATCATTTCGGTATCAGATGTTGATAAGATAACAGAAAATAGAGATGTGTGTGCATATGTAAAACGAAGGGCGTTAATTGACCTTCCTGTTATCACCGTGGTTTCCAAGTACACTATCTTCATTATCCAACCTGGAAAACTATTTTGTAAACAAATCCGAAGCGTAGCCTAAATGAGACTCTTAAAGGCATGTTCTTTTCTTGTATTTCAATGCATTGGTCATTCCACCATACACCAAAAACAGTGCGAATGCAATCCCCCATCCTCGCCTTCCGCCGATTAGATGTTTTGCACCGAGCGCAATTCTATGAGGAAGAGCACTAAGTAGTGCGGTTACAGCGAGAACATTGCGCGGAGTGCGAACAGAAGCATCGTCTGCCTGCGAGTGTATCCGCGGTCCCATTATTCTAATGATGTTTCGTGACCTTCTTCGGGCGAAGTGTGAATTGGCAGCACGCGGTCAGTTGCCCTCACTTATTGCACGGTGTGGTCAGCAATGCCATAATAGTCACTCCTTAAAATTTCGACATTAGCCAAGTCTATCATAAAATTATTAATGGTGGTAATTTATCTACTTTCAATGAGTGTAGTTAGGCATGTAATGTAAAAACTGATACCTATAAGTATGGGTTTGTGTTTAAACATGGCAATATTGTGTCTATGAACTGGAATTATTTGTATTTGAAGCAGAAACCGTAAACGTATGATTATAAATACACATGTAATTCTCAGATGAATCCTGTTGCGGTATGCTATTGCCAATGGTATTGCATATGTGGGTCATGTAACCCTTGGGATCTGTCGATTGCAATAGTCGAGGTTAGTATCCCGAAGTCCTCCGTGTCTCCTCTGACGTCCTTTGCCACTCGTGAATTCATTGAGCTGCTCATCCAAATATTGGCGAGTTGCCAATGGCTCAGCGTGAGCACTCCAGACCTAATGAATCATGTTGATACCATATGAAATAACAGCGTCCATATTTGGGAAGATCAGACACCTTATTAATGCTTGTTTTATGATAGTGACTATATGTGTGCGGCTTATCGAGGCTTACCGGATTCAGCGTCACTTTCAAACATTGAGTCAGTCGATCTTTGGCTGGCCCTTCACGCTAATCCGATGATGACTCCGATCAATGGTTTCTGCTATTCAAGTTATTGCCTCAAATTGTTAATCAATTCTGAGGTCAACTCTCTGGTTCATTTCCATAAATTACATAATATATTTGATTGACAAACTGCGTCATCTCTGCCATGCATTGATCTGTGGTCCTTTCAGCAAGCATGGCTCATCTGTCAGATGAGGGAAGGTGACATCGGTCTTAGAGCACCTGAATAGTCCTCTGTGTGGCTGCTAGACCGCCAACTGCGAGGCCCTAATACATTACCTGTGTCATATAAAATGAAAACACAGATTTTGGCATCACAAATGTATTTAATTATTTCTCAACATATTGACATATAAAGCACCATTAATACCGCCAATCTTGCGGAAAGTGAGACGTGATTAAAAGATAATTCATCAATTGCCTATTCGTGTGCAATACTTCAAGTGCAACATTTATCAAACGCTATTACATAACTATTAACGCAAGATGGCCAACGTCACATGGTCCAGCCATTCAGCAGATGATCATAGTGAGAAGTGAGAGTAAAAAATGCTCGGGACTTCTTGTGGCGATTCTTTCTTTGTGAAAATGGAAGCTGCACTTTATCCGAAATAGCAACAACTCGTCGGTCTTGCAATATTGGGCGCAGGAGACCAGCAGTGAACCATACAATCAGACAACAATACCCCCGCCATTTTATTCAGATATTTGGAGGCAATTCCGGCCTCATACAATGATGCTTTCCATCTTCTTGGTTGGCGTTGAGCGCAACGGCAGGGTGGCCACTCCGGACTGGCGATTCGGTTTAGGCACGTTGCTGTAAATGTGAGAGGGACCGTTCGGGGACCGCTCGAAGGTCACGTGATGCTTTGCAGGTAGGGTACGTTGTCCGGGTTTAAGTTCATTGTCCGGAGCAAATGTCTGTAGCTTTGGGGCCTTGTAGCTGCTTAACCCGCTATTGCCATAGTTACTGGTAATTGCCCTTGCTGGGGGCGGGGGCGGACACGGTGGCAGAGGGCGTACTCCGGATATTGTGGGTTGAGGTAGGTTTGCCGCGTTGTATAGGTTTTGTCGAACTATAAAGAAACAATTGAAACATGCATTAAATTGCCAACGTCGTTTGTCTAATAGCTGCTTTATAAATGAGAGCATGCCGAACCTCTGACGTGATGCAGGGCTTCCCCTTCTTCACTTGGTCCTCTACCACTGTCAGTGAATGATCCGTCGCCGGAATGCTGACTACATTGGTCGACGTCTCTGTTGCTGGGCTCCCCTGAGTGAGCCTGCGAAATGGAGGCAATATGACTCAATTATCAAAGATCTGGTATATGTAACCTACATGTGGAGCAAGATGGTGAAACATTACATAAGCAGATATTTCATATAGTATGATGTCACCCACATATCATTGCTTCCCATTCAGTCAGTTCACAGTTGGACTCACATGCAAAAGGAAAGCCACAATACAAGCTTTCATATATAATTTGTATTCAATACTGACTAATACATAGTTTACACAACCAAATGCGCACTGCATGGTATACACAAGTATGTGGTCTATCGTATTCTTGCAGTCTAGTAGATTAGACACAAGCATAGAATACATGCGTCAGATTTTGTGGCTATTGACTTGGGGCCCCGGTCTCCCAAGACGAGCGTCCTCTTGCGGTCTAAGCCATAAACAGTTTGTGCAACGTGGCCCCACCTGGTGTTTTTGTGATGAATGGCTTCGGCTTTTGTCCGGGGCGCTGTATATGGGGATTGTCTGACATTCGTTCTCTCCCGCTGCTGGTGCGGAGGCCGAGAACACAGTCTCTATGCTCCGAGCGCGCTGTGGGAGACAACAATAAAGCTATGTATAATGGTGCGTATTGCATTTCGATTCTGAGGAAAATTGCGAATGAGGCCCCAAAAAAAGACGAATTATTTTATAGGTCTTGACGTGAAGCGACAGGAAATTTCCGGCATGTAATCAGAGTGAAATACAGGGAGTTATTCAAATCTGCCACATATGGAAGTAGAAACATAAAACCAAAAAAATAAAACGATCTTCATTGTTATCCAAGTAGATTCTGCTCTGAAGGCAGTGGAGACGGTGCGCCATCGATACAGACTGAGTTCCACCCAGAGCAGCTGTTCTTGTGCGTCTTCAATATTTCATGTCAAGCGTCCCACAATGGCCGTTGACAGTGGAGGGTTTTGCATTGACGACACGCCGTGTTAATGTCGTCCTGTCACCTAAGCCATGAGGTGGGCGTACCTGTTGCGGTGCGGTCGTTAAACAACCGACCATTGAACTGGTTCTTAGTTCTTACAACGCTGCACGTTCGATAACATGAATTATGGCAAAGAATGGTTAATCTCGATGCGATACAAATGAAATACGTGAAAGTCGTTTTGAATTATTCAGAATTGGAATTACACTTGATAGATACAACGAGCTATTGAACTGAATAAAAGTTTCAGTACTTAAGCAAATAGCCGCCTTTTACTCACAATACAATGTCGATTGAACTCGGTATGCACTATGCAGCTCCAGACAATAGCGTAATTATGCAGATCATTCAACGTGCATGTAAGCCTTTAATCACTCTCAATAGAGATTCAAAACCGTCTCGTTTTCTATTTATTCACCCAGTACAGGGAAGTACGGATCATATTTAAGTCTAACTAACCCAACCATTACACGTGGCACACAGTGTGCGCTTCTTCAACTATAGATAATGTTGTATCATTTAAGAATTGAACCC
Organism: Capitella teleta; assembly: GCA_000328365.1. Lineage (NCBI taxonomy): Eukaryota > Metazoa > Annelida > Polychaeta > Capitellidae > Capitella > Capitella teleta. The sequence continues at coordinate 140,318 of KB293746.1, read as the reverse complement.
CTCGAAGGTACAACTGCATGACGATGGGTTATGTAAGGTTACAATGGGGCAACAATTGACGCAGTGCCGTTCACGAGGAGTTTTCTAAACTGAGGCAATCCGAATGTGGATTTCACAAAGTTTGCATAACAGCTTGGAGGTTTGCGGGTTGGATAATTGAAGCCACGGGCAGCGATTCGTGCACCAATCGCGTTGAATCCACACTGTATTAGTTGGCCTGTCCCTCGAGAAATCAGAGCCAGGGCTTTCAGGCCTCCAGCAATTTGTTTGAATGTCTGCAAATGGCCACTCAAGGCGCACTAGCAAGAAGGTGCGCAGTGGGACGCATTACGAGGCAGCACATAATGAACAGTGTCTCGATAAAGCAAACATTTGTTTGATGTCTATGCCAAAAATCAAGCGTTTGATTTGCTTTACCGTTCACTGTTAATGGGTAAAAGGCTGAGTTTTATTTGGGATTTTGCGGGTATTTTCCATTAAAGCAGTGTTGTTACACGCAAACCAAGTCACATTCGCTTCCAAAGCAGTGCCTTCCTTCTGGAATATTATGGCCTGACGATTGATGGATATTTGTATACATTATATATTACTGGTATTAACTATTTCACACTCAGGTATCACACGTTATTATGTGGGTCGAAATAACGACTGTGCAAGTGGCGGTTACAATGGAAAATAACATTTACATTTCATATTTCAGATAAAGAAATAGTCGATTAGAAGGTACGTAAAACATAGATTTATAATTAAATCAATCAAATATTATGGGACAATAATATTATAGCGAATCGATAGCCTAACCGGTGCATCTCCTGTGAATGAAGGATATAATTATGCTGATCAGTAATGATCTCAGGTGGAATAATCCGATTTGATCTGTAAAATGATGAAACCGAACAGAAGATGTACGGAAGAGCGAGCATAACTATGGAGATGAAAGTAAATACGTTGTACTGTACTCAATGTGATACACCAATTACTTACACGCATCACTAATTCAGTGCATTTGGCTGAAGATTTCAAAGAGTGCTTAACTGGGTGTGATCATCGCGTGCTCTGCGTTTGCACAATGGTTTGCCTTGTACAAGATTGGTCACGGGAGTACGCACAGGGCGCACAGGAGTCGTGTACTTAATGCGAAACGGGCTGCTACCTCGGATTTGACATGCCAGCAGTTGTCACTGTTGGTTTTTTTTTAACAGGGAAACCTTAAAATAATGAGGACATGTCTCTGTACACAGACCTAGAAACACTAAAAGTGAGATGCAATCAGAGGAAGGAAGAGGAAGCGTGATTTAGCGAATAAGTTTTGCACAAAACCTGCGTAAAACTCGCCAACAGGCATGCATACAAACGAGGCTTTCTAATTAACTTTTGGGCCTTGCAAAACCCTTCTCATATTGCTCAAGGGAGACAAATTGGGAGCGCAGAGACAAGACGTTGCTGACCTGTTTAGGGGAGAGCTGCTTGTCTGGCACCGACTTGTAGCCTTGGCGATTGGCGCTTCCGTTGGCCGGCGGAGGGGAGCCACTTCCGCTGTTGCCGGCATTTTTGAGAGCTTGCATCCGGTAGTGCTTTGAATCCTTCTTGCGCCTACCATTCTTGCGCACCAGGCATATTGTCAATACTACAACGGTGACAATGATGACAATAGCCCCCGCGAGTGATATCACAATAATGAGGTTATGGCTAGAAATCAAGCCATCAGATGATGACCTTCCACTAGTGAATGGCACTGATTGATTGACAAGAATGTTGAGTATGCCCTGAGCAGTCTGTTGCGGCGAGCCATGGTCGCTAACAGCCAACACTAAGTCGTAGCGTCTGTGGGAAATACCTCCTAATGAAGATTTCAAGGTGAGGGTCCCGTAGCGAGGATCCAAGTCAAACACTTCATCATCATTACCTTGAGTAATCTGATAAGCGAGTTGAGCGGCCTCTCTTGTGTCATCGTCATGCGCTCGTATCTGTGTTATGGCAAAACCGACCGGCACACGGTTCGAAATAGTCAGCGAGTGGTTGTATAAGGTGGGGAAGAGAAACACGGGTGAGTTATCGTTGATATCCTCCACGATTATGCTGATATCAGCCGTTCCTGGAGGGTTTACGTCATCTTTAGCCCACACCTCGAAGCGGTATTTCCCTTGCCGTTCCCGATCAAGGGATTTTTTCGTTCTAATGAGACCAGATTTTGGGTCAATTTCGAAGGCATCTGGTTTCTTCCTTGGGGCGAAAGAGTAGACGAAGCTATCGAATGGAGGTGCGTCCCTGTCGATTGCGGTCACTGACCCCACTGAGGTGCCCACGGGTAAATTCTCCTTCAACCGAAATTCATACATTATCTGTGAAAAAGTCGGTTTCTCGTCGTTGACATCTTCAATGTTGATGACAACCTGCGCGTCACCGGTCCTCCTAGGGGAGCCACGATCAAACGCCCAAACCTTAAACTGGAATTTTCTCCTCACTTCTCGATCAATGGATAACTTTGCCCTAATTTTACCATCTCCGTCAATGGTGAAGAACGACGAGTCCCTCGTTCCATCAAGTTGGTACATGACTCTCGCATTCTCGTTTACATCAGCGTCAGTAGCATTCACATGCACAATGAATTTACCTACAAAATTATTCTCAATCAAACTGGCGGTGTACGTCCTTTCGGTGAATATTGGGTAGTTATCATTTCGATCCAAGACAGAAACTCGCAGATGTTCAATGGAAATTTTCTTGTCCTTTCCGTGGTCTCTACACACAATCGCTAGAGAATACGACGCGCGTTTTTCCCTGTCTAGCGTCTGATTTGTGACTATTTGATATTCAGTGGGGAATCGTCGCTCAAGAGTAAAACTTCTCTCACTGAGTGAGCAGGTGAATTGGCCATTAACTCCGTCGTCTTTGTCTGTAACACTGACATGAGCGACAAAAGTTCCGGGCGGAGAGTCTTCCTCGATCTCTGCTCTGTCAGTGTTTGGTTCTGTTATCGTATTAATCGTGATCTCAGGCTTATTATCATTGATGTCCTGTACGTGAATTACGACCGTGGCATCTGTTGGTAGAGACCCGGGGCCCAAATCTTGTGCTACGACCATGAGGTGGTAGATGTCACTCTCCTCGTGGTCGATTATTCCTTTCACGTAGATCTCGCCGCTTTCTTGGTCAATTCCAAATAGATGCCCGTGTTTGTCCGTTGTGTGCTTGGAGAATCCGTATCTGACCAAACCATTCGGACCCTGATCGTGGTCCGCTGCATGCACTGTGGCAATCACCGTCCGGATTGGGACGTTCTCAATAACGCTCACTCCGTATGTGGTCTGATCAAAGACAGGCTCGTTGTCATTGGTGTCGATGACGTGGATGTTAACGCTGAGAGATCCTGACCTAGGAGTTGATCCGCCGTCGTACGCAATAACCTTAATGGAGTACCTGTCCTGGGCCTCTCGGTCTAACCTCCGCTCCAACACAAGACGGACGTCCATTGATCCATCCAAGTTTTTATTCACTTTCAGCGAGAATTTCGACTTGTTAGCGTCAGTTATTAACTCATAGCGCTGAATGGAAAATCCCGGTCCGTCGTTGTCCATTGCAGACGGGAGAACAAAGCCGCTCTCCGGAGTAGCGGACTCCAGAATTGATAAAGTGATCTCGGGTTCTGGAAATTCTGGCTTATTGTCGTTGAGATCGACGATTTCGACAGTGACCTTGATGATTTGGAAATAAGCAACTGGTTTGACAGCAATGTCTAAATGCACTTCGCACACTCGCATTCCCGGGCATATCGTGTCACGGTCAATTCGTCCCCTCGTGAACAGTAAGCCATTAGTTGTCCCAACACTGATATTGGTGGTTGGTTGAGAGAGAAATCCGTATTGGAGTTGCTGCAGAATATTCTGAGGGTATTTAGCCTTCAATTTCGCGTCATCCGCCAGATCAGCGATGCGTGTGCCAACTCTGACTTCCTCGATGAGCTGATATCTGAGTGAATCCTCAGGTTGCCCCATGCATGAGGCGACCAAGAAACTGAGCAACAACAGGGAGTACTTCATGATACATTGGGCAGATGCATCATGACGATCTAATCTCCCGTCCTTCAGATTCGTTAGTGGCCCATATTGTGCTGCGTCGTTCTTCTGGCCTTGTCCCTCGAAACAACTCCTTCCCCGAACTGAGAACCCACAAACACATGTCATTCATATTCCGGATATGGTTATCCCCTGGAAAAACGATCCGTCCCCGAGAGGGAGGAACTAATCCGTGGCGGGATCTTCCTCTTTTGATCCCATAATCCTTTGGAGAAGGCGGCGAGTCACAGGACGCAGGGAAATCCCGTTGATTGAATTCACACGGTTCCCTCTCTCTTTCTATTGGTTCAAGCGAATTCAATTTCCATTTCTGATCGATCTCGAAACGTGTGCTGGAAATAATGCGAAGCTTACGACGATATCCATCGGTCGCCGCCTCTTCCTTGCGCTCGCTTTGCTTTGGGGCCAGCGCTGCTATGCATAAGTAAACACGACGATTTCTCCCGCGCTTCCTCAGCGCGAATGCTTACAATTGCCCAAAAGCGCGCGCTTTTCTGTGTCTTCGGCTGAGCGGCTGAGCGACGTTCGTGAAGCGCATTGGCTGCCGCACAGAGGCGCCGCCGCGCGGGCGTTACGGCAGTTATATCCAAAATGAGATCTGACAGGCGAATTTGTTGCCTCATATTCATGATTAAGAGCTTCACAGGCCTCAGGTCGAATATATCTGATGGCTTTGCTTGATTTGTTGGCTATGAAAATCTATATTTGCTACCGTTTTTTTGTGCTCTCAAATTGACGAATCAATAGCGCCAGTGATAGCGCAGAAGACCATGAATTACTCACTGCGCGCTGGCATGATTCCAAACTGATATCTGGCGTCGAGGGATATCTTGTGGTCTGCAATAAAATTGAACATGTGTGGTTGATAGGCCCATGTGGACTGCGTTGTATTGCATATACCCTGAAGGGACGGCTGGGAAAACCGAGCAGCACAGGGCCGAAAGATGACCACATCTGTCTTTGCCTGCGATTTTGAGAAGAAAAAGGAAAGCCAGAGCGCCTGAAGTCAAAGGAATCGAATGATAAAAACTCACATTCGAAAATAACTACAATATTTACCCTCTTTGGCTAATGTACGGCCATTGTCCAAGCATCACGAAGACTCACTCAGAGGGACGCATTAACCACAAGGCCACAACAAAGGAGGCTCGCATGAGGAAAAGTGAAATCGTGACCCAATTGTGGGACCCTCCTACATAATACCTCCACCCCCCCCCCCCCTCAATAAAGGGGCTGTTTGCGGCGTGGAGCCGTGTCATTACGGGTCCCGGCCACGTGACAAGTGTCTTTTCTTCCGCCTGGGATTACGTTGTAAGCAGCAGAAATACCTAACGAGAAGTATTTTTCCCCTCCACACCAGCCCCAGATTTCTCTAGATTTTTCTTCATCATGCGAACAGTAATTGCGTTTGGAGTTGGAGGTCATTTAGGTCAAGCCTCGAGAGATCGATGCATCGCGATTGATTAAGTGATCGAGGAAGACTTCTTATCTAATTATTTACAATCAGATCAATCGATGTGACCGAGCAGTGATCAATGCTCTCATCTATTCAACGTAATCAAATCGCTGCGATGAGAAGAAGGAGCAAGCAGCGAGAGGTCACGGGAGAAGGCGAGACTGACATCGACAGTGCGTCAATCAAAGCGTTGATTTACCGCCTGATTGTTCAGGGTGTCAATGACGACTGCTTGAGATTCGCAGAAGCTCAAAAGGGCGAATTAGGTTGATGTAATCGGTGAAACACGAAGCGTCTATACATCTAGTGTATGTACACACTGTTCACCAGCACGTGGCACTGCCGTTTGAACAGATGATACATACAACATATGGGTTTCCATTATAGGTTCATTTGAATGCTTTCTCAAAGCGTACGTCCTGTATCATTAACTAACGGTGGCTCACATAAATCACCTGTCACGTTCTTTAGTGCATGTCTTGAGGCCATGTCGGCACCGTGACGGAATCAAAGCGACTTGAATGGAGATGCTAATCCGTCCGCCTTCCTGCCCTCCACTTTGCAATAAGGTAAAGAACTGCGCACGACTCCCAAATACGCTTATCAATGAGTGGTCAATATTTTATTCCAGTCTATTATACCATAAACAGTAATAGTCTAACTCATGACTAGTCACGTACACATCATAATGTAATTAAGGGATCTATAATCAATGATAAGTACGACATTTACACCTGGATAACCCACTTAAAATGATTGTATTTCTCATACAAATAGGTTTGGAAATAACAAACATCCACAAACCAATGAATGATCTGATAATAATACGAGACTATTTAGCCAAATGGTTTCGGACGAATATCCCCCAGGTTGCCTGCATCATCTCCTACAATGAGCAAGATTTCTGTGAAGCAGGGCGTTGCATCCTCTGGCAATGAACATCTCCGTATTTTCTCCAGCGAATTATCACCGCTGCCTGCGCTCGAAATTTAATGCTGCCCCCGTTGTCACGTGATCGGATCATGTGACCTTCCTTTGGCGGAGTAGGCCAATTTATTGCGCAATGTTGTGACTTGGGAGCCCGTCTGCCATCCATAGCGCTGTCTTTTTGCTTGCATGGGCACTCGGGCGTAAGCTGAGGAAGAGGCAGCGAGATGTGAGGATCTGACTGTTGTTCAAGGATCGGATGAGATGAATGGGTCAGAGCGGATCGATATATAAATTGATCCACAATCCGACATTGAACCGCGTCAACCGTAATTAGCTGAATTTTTATTAAATATTAAGGACTATGTAGTCTCAGATGCCTCCAGAATCAACAAGCTTGTAAATTTGGTTCATTTTGATCCGTTAAGACTCAAGTTGTATCTGACTGAAGTCCAGTTTATTTTCCATCGTGAATCAATGGTTCACATTAAGGCTACATTACATAGTGGCTATAATAATAACAATGCATTTCCTAGGAACTGAACTGAACAATGCGTAGTCTAATGAGCTCATGCAGCTCACTGCTGCACGGAAGCGGAACAACAGGGCATGCCATGAACTCTTAGATCAGATGTCAGCTACTCCACTTTAAACTGTGGCTTCCAAATCATTAACTCTTAAGACATGTCAAGCATGGGTGACCTTTCCATCAGTTAGTTCTGATTTGTTGTATCCCAGGTATGAAACCATACACACTTGAGTTATGTTTTGTTTCGACTAGCATGCATTCTATTTTCGTTGGCTGTAAAGAAAGGTAATTAATGTTTACCAGTGGATTGCTTTTATGATCCTTTGCTGCTTACTTTGCCACTGCTGTGTAATTCAGAGTACTGGATCTCCCATTTATGTATGGAATGCTAATACCACTTTCTGTGTGGGATATTTTGCAATAGCATACATGGCAGCGCGATAGAAACACGCTTTTATTCTCGTCATGTCGGTGACGATTGCTTTTCTCTCTGATTTCATGTCATTCGGGAATCCAACAACGATTTCATCAGAAGCTGGAATAATATGCAATATCGTCCAATGCAAGCACACTGGTTTGCACTCAGTGAACAAAACATGAAATTATGGCAACTGCTGTGATTTTGAGAATACGAAAAGTGCTCGATAAATTATTGTGTTTCAAATCGACGACGCGGACTTTTCATTAAAAGTGATATTACCCCATTGTTTGAATTCATCCTCATGACCCATTTGACTATTCTGTGAAACTGAGTGTGAAAGAATCATCGAAACTATTCCTGGAGTTCTGGTCGCTGCAAAGTCGTCGTCTGCTTGTGACGTGAGAGCAAATGTCCTAATTTCGCACACAAAATACAGAGCTTCTGCCTCAACGTCTATTTTTGTCCAATGACGTGGAAGCTAGACATCTCACATTGGTGAACGTCTTTATCAAGTCTAAGATACGCTTTTGTTTTATTGTCAAATAAAATCAGCCTTCCAGTAGCCTCCAAGGATATCATTACAAATTTATTCAACTATAATTAGCCATGTTCTATGTAGAATATGCCATCTTATTACGTGGATGCATTGCTGGTTGAATGTCAGCCTGGCGAAATGGCTCACTTTGATTAAAGCAGAAATTGGGAATGACCTTCTATGTAATGGTCACAAAAATGGGCAACAGGTACAGCTACGCTTCTCTCCTTTCAAAAGAGTTCACTGCGGAGTATCATGGACCAAGCCCCCTAATTAAAGACTCAAGGTTGTATGAGCTGTCGAGGGCCTGTTAGCAGATATGCAGGCTGCAAATCAATGTCAAGAATAAAATTAATACGATTCCTTCCCGAAGAGACAATGTATGGAGGCATATATGTAGATGAAATGAAATTAAGATACGTGGTAAATCAGATTTGGTAAATGACCTAACCTGCGTTTTAAATGTGTCTAGGAAATCACCCTTAATAATCCATCAATGTTGGCAAGATTCACGCTTTTATTAATTGCAGATCGACAATTCGGTTCACTAGATCATAAAATATCCTGTCGTATAACCGAGAGGTCGACACAGTTCAGGGTGCGGTCGGCAAACAGTGTATTGCAAGCGCCAATAGAAAGAAGCCAATATATAAATGGCCGTAAATTGAGAGCAGAGAATGAGGAATCGGAGGTGACAAGAAGGGGCCCACAATCTCCCTCTACACCGACCTCCGCCTCGCAGTCATTTCTCACTCGCTTCTCCTCATCCCACAAACATATATCAAACAGGAAGTCTCACCGAGGCAAGAATTGATATTCCCAAAAGAGATTGGCGCATTGGCTGCAATTCTGGATTGGGCGTTATTTGCCTTCGAGTAGGCCTATATTTCATATGTGATATAAGTGTTCAGAACAGCTCAGGAATATATGAGTGCAGCTCTGTATATAGTTTGCACTCATGTTTCAAGCTAACGATGACAAAACTAAAGCTAAGATTGTATATATGTAGATAATTTCGTCATTAATTTGGATGACGCCTTCAAGCAAGTGTTACACCAATTGAGATCTACAGGGAAATGTGTTTTTGAGAGGAGAACATGGTTTCTTCAGAAGGCGAGAGGTGGCAAGTAGAAAAATCGTGTTGCGAAATGATTGGGTCGCAGCGGAATGGCTGACGAGTCTCTTTCCTTGTGAAGTCAGAACTAACAAGAATTTATGATGGTCTTCATCAACGGCTTCGTTCATCTAGCTTAGCTTCTTACAACCGGCTCTGTTATTGAGAACCGAAAAAAGTTGGGTAACAGGAAACATATAATTTATTGGCGGTATAATGTTTACACCAAATTACTTACGTCTATTTCATTTTATGCAGGAGAACATATATTGATGAACCTTCACTATTTAGTGCAATAGTTGCGGCTGCTTAGAAAGTTATCCAATAACTGTGATTTTTTTCTTCTTCTGAATACGCGGCTGTCATTTCATTCGCATAAAAAAATGTAACATCAACCAGATAAATATTACCAAACAACGTTTTATTCTTCATTTATTGGAGACGTCCATGAGAAAAAAATACAAAAACAATAGCATGGGGGATTTCTCCCAGGGGTGTGTCCTCACAAAACGAGAATATATAAATAATTATGGGAATTGGCTATACAAAGGTAAAAACTACTGTGTGACCTACTTGGTGTTGATTAACCTACCTTAACCCCATTGGCAGATAGGATATACAGGTGCGACTGGTACGGCCTTTGCTATATATTTTTTTACTGGAGACAACGTAGATTATTTTTGGATGTTGGCAAAAAAATTTTGTGTGGTAATTTATCTGCCTGGATGATCCTGATTGGTTGTTTGTTGTTGACTTTTTGATTGGACAATCAATGGATGTAACTATTTTTAACGTTATGTAACAATAATTCAAAATTGCTTCGCTTGACCGACTTTTCAAAGGTACACAGTGAGTGAGAGTTCCTTTGGGGAATTGATCACACTCATTGGACGGCGCTACCACTCCGTACTCTTGGGTATTGTAGAATAATAATATTCAAATCATGCATATATTTAGCCATGATTAGTTTTTCAACTTAACCAAATTTAACCGTCGGGTTATGCGCGCATTAGAACATAAAACCGTAACAGGGTTTTCTCAATTTTAATTTAAAATTTAAAATTAAACTACTTTCTTATGTTACTTGACCTTTTTTTTTTTTTTTTTTTTTTTTTTTCTTCACTCCGTGAACGCTTTTTCTATGCGCCGTTGCGCAGAATTTTGTAAAGGGTAACTCAGCAAATTTCACACATTCATAGTACAAGTGATTCTGCGAGTCTGATGGAAATTTGTACGTCAAAGGTCAAAGGTCAATATCACAGCAATTTTTCTAATTTTCAAATTGGATCGCTTCTAGCTCATTAATTAATTGAGCTAGGGTCTTGCAACATACATCAATTGATCCAGCACATTGATATGTACAATAATTTGGTATTCCGATGTATAAAGTTTAGCACTGAATATTTTGAAAAAGCTCATGTCTGTCAATGAGTAAATTGCATTGGTCAATGAGGCAAATTATTTTGCATTGACACTGAAAGTTTGAAGTTCAAAATTTAAAGGTCAAGGTCACAGGGATTTTTCAAAGTTTCAAATTTGATTACTACTAGCTCATTGACTAGTTATGCTTGCGACATGTAACTTGCATCAAATGATTCACTGCCTCAATATGTGGAATAAAGCTCGGAAGTGTTACTGCTCTCAGATGCGTCGTTTTTGCGTAATCTTGCATAATAGCAATTATGACTTGTTTCAAATGCCGATATCTCTATGGTTATGTAAGTTGTAGTCTTGAAATTTGCAGAGTATATGCCACGCATACACCTCTTACGAAATTAAATGAAGCTGCTTGAAGTTCAAAGTCATTGCGTAATTAAATCATTTAATGGCATTATTGATTATTATTTTGAATTTGTTTATTCATTAAACTTTTATTGCAATTACATTTGGCCGATTATGACGTTTTTTAACCGTCTGGTGGTATACTGCAATGATAATTGATTTAGCGTAGTGCAATATAGTAAGTCCACTGCACATACTAAATGTACTGGGCTGAGCCCAGCTGACCCCTGTTAGGGCCATTAATATTATGTCGGTTTCTATCAACATGCAGACTGAGTCAGTCCAGCTGGCACATTTGATGATTCTGCACACCCTATAAGCCATATATATAGTATCAACAGTCTTTCTAATTGTTGAATTGCAATCGTTTTCATTATACATTAAATTATAATGTTAAGTCATGTCAGGAAAAATGCATATTTAGCTCATTGGTTGCGCAATTCAGCTGTAAAATTATAAATTGAAGCATAAAGTTTGGCATCATGAACTCATATTGCTGCGATTACGTTCATGTTCCCTTGATCAATGTTCATCAATAACATCTTTCAAAATTTCCTTGATCACATATTTGATTGATATCCTGTTGTTTTGTTTTCATAACAGCCACACCACTGAGATAGGTAAGCCACTATGCTTACTTAGATCAAATGTACAGCATCATCACTTTCAAATAATTTACTCAATACCATTGATAAATTTATCTGAGTTATGTTATTGTGAGCTGGAACCTGGCAGAGGGTAATTTTAGGCGAGATGAAACGAAAACTGAAGACACAACTCAATGAAGCAGAGCTGCTGGGGAATTAGCCATGTTGACAGTGATTTGGCTTTCATGGCTCACAATGAAATCACGCGTGCTGATTAGAGCCAAAGAGCAGGGACCACTTGGTCGATCTTTTGCCAACATCGCACATCATAAGAACTCAAGCTTATGGCTATTTCCCTGTGTGCCATAGACTTCTTCGCATATGTTGGGAACGATGATGCTGATCTTGGCAGAAATTAGGTCACAGTCCTGAAATTCACGGGGGAGAACTAGTTCTGAACTACCACAGAGCAGAAGTACCAGCTGAGTAATCGCGTGTTGCTCAATGGCGGCCGTCGGTCCGCTCACATTCGGAAGTTGAGTACTTGTGTATTCGGTATTGTGCACCAAAAATCGATGAAATTTCGCGCACTAATCAATTGTAATTAATGTTTTGGTTGATTAATTATTGTTTTTCAACTTTTGAGGTGCTTTCTATTTGCTGTGATATCCATTCGTTGTTGCTACAACAAGCAACTCTGTTACGCATGCGCTCACCAACAATCCCATAACTCCCCTTGAGCGCATGCGTAATGGATTGCCAATAATATAGTCAATAGGAGCACAATTTGCGAGGAGCATAACGTGAGGATATGATTTCTTGAAATAATAGCAGGACAATGGAAATCCATAATTCAAGAAAAAAAAAAGGAAAAAAGGCGCCAAATGCTAGTCAACAACGTCAAGTCATAATTATTTTATTAATACAAGGGTTGCTCAAATCTCTTTCTGACTTCTACAACATTGGATGGCGTTATGATTTGCAGCAGGCAAAGCAGGTTGCACTTGCAACAGAGCCAGGAATCCGATAAGGAATTACGTGATAGCAACCTGTTTCAGAACTGCTGCTACAATCGAGCAAGGCAACGGATTATCCGTCACCACCAGTCCCACTAGAAGAAAAAATGACCGAGATAGAGATCTACGAGACTGCAAATATACTTCGCTCCACAATGGCCACTGACTTACTGAGCGCTCAATTCAAATTTGCATTGATTTCAGTATAAGAGACGTATCGTGATGAATACCACAATGGTTATTATATCGTTTGAATTAATACAATCCAGTCACCTGTGTGTTTTTTTTTTTTTTTTTTTTTTTTTTTTTTTTAATTCGCAATCAGCACTGACGTTCATGATTCCACGCGACGTCTGCCTTTCGCTGTTTCAATCTGCGTCATTAGAATAACAATTGCCTCCTTAAACTTTGCGCAACAATGGAACCTGATTAAATTGTCACGCTACGAGATCAATCCACAACTGGAAGTTGAGGAAATGATGGCATAACAATTGGGATTATTGCAAATAAATATTGAGAGGTGAATCATATGTCTTCCGATTCTACTCTCAGGGTTCACACGATTCAAACAATTCCGTTTAATTGCTTTTTTTCTCAAAAAGTGTGTTGTTTACTTGCCCACATTCAGATAATAATTGCAGCCCATCTGCAGATGTTGTTGATTCAACTTATCGAGAGATCTGGACAAAAAAAAGGACGGGATTAAATATTATTTAACAATAATCTGAATGCTAGGGTCAAACCATCAAGCGCCAGAGGAAGGCCTATGATAAGAGAAATCAGGTTCATCCACCGATGAATTATAACACCTTCAATAAGAGACATTGGAGATGAAGATCAAACTACAGCTCTGAAGGCTATAGTGAGAATAATTATGGCTCCATACCGACACTGCGATAATTGACACCAGAGATACTACATGTACGTTAAGTTTATCCAAAGGGTCCCACCATAGAGAGTAGGACCCGACGCCCGACTTAGTAATACAGGATGGCAACACTGCGCCAATCTGGGCCTGACCCTATGCGTGATGGCATTGAATTGCAATTGGACAGCAGCAGTAAGCGAACCACTCAGCGCCAAGGTGAAAATTAGGTGTGTCATCAGATCTTGGATCGGAAGCCCTCTCCTTCAATTCCTGGTGTGACCCTCCAATCACTAATCACGTTAAAGTGCACCCCTTTTACCTTTGCGTGGGTTTTCAGTTCCAATTGCTGACATCTAGTCCATCCGACTGATACAACTTTTTTCTCTTTCCTTTTTTTTTTACATTATTTTTTACATTTTATTCGCCATCACAGTATTGACTGAACTGGCCGGGTGATCGATGGTGGCCCGAGTAAGGCAGATGGAGCAATATTGTTAAAAGTCCGAAATGAATACGAAATCACAAATAAATGAGTTAGCAAACCGAGTTTTTACCTTTCATCTTCAAACGAACATTTTTAATATTGGTCAGTGAATTAATTTCTTCATTTGTTATACCAATTCCGTATGTTGTACCCGTCGGACAATGACCTATCTGATATCTTTGGTTTCGTGTCAATCGGGAATCAAACAAATAGCTCACCAGCAGCAGAAAATTAATGATAAGCAAAGCCCATGCTAAAGGCGAAGTGAGCGCACTGCAATGTGAATGCATAAAATATAATTGAACGAAGGCTATTCATCTAAATGTCAATGCATTGCCATGTTGGTAAAGCAATTTGTGTATTCAATATTTACATTTTGTACGCATAATTATTATGAGAACTGGCGGAAGCCGCTTTTATGTCTCTGATTTGCAATGAACACGAGTGAATGAAAATCATTCACTAATTCTTATTAAATGATTTATTCTCAACTTTTGGCTAATTGAGGATTGTGAACAATAAGATTCATTACAATAAATACGCGGAGTAAAAACCCAATGAAGGTATTTTGGGGATCTCTCAGTCGTTGCAAGCAGTGGGTGTCTGTGTTTGACACGCATGGCTGCAACATTCTTCAATTAATAATTGCCACCAGCCAAATATAAAGATACTAACTGAAGCTAAACTTGTGTATTCAGGATGAGATGGAAAATAAATAATACATGCATATGGTAAAAATATTAAATGTCTTAGTATATCGTCAGCTTTATTTGTTTGAACTATTAATATCTTCGTTTCAACGATTATATCCCAATACATAGGCTCATTCGATGTGTTTGCCCCAGTTCATTATGTTGCAGCATTGTTGCTTGAGTCTCAGCCCCGGGAAATGGCTCACACACTTTGATTAGAAGAGAAGTTGAGAATGACCTTCGCTGTGACGGTCACCAAATGGCCCTCAGGTACAACTTCATCTCTCTCATTACAGCCACCGGATTAGAGATCCAAGGTTTTATGATTTAGAGGGATGCGTAGGAGGTAGGTCAACCATCAAATTTAATGCATCGAGAGAAGGATAAAAACATCCCTTCTCGTTGACAAAATGCATGAAATGTTGTGACGAAATGTTGTAAATCAGAATGGCAATTGACCTGACTTGCGGCACAGGTAGCTCTGCGCTTCGCAGGTGTCGTAGGTATCATCGTTAATTCATCAAAGTAGGCGTGATTCACGGTTTGATTAATTGTACAAAGGCACATTGTTCAATCAACGCTTCACGAAAAGCCAACGATTACGAAAACTGCAATCGCTGTGAGGTTATGGCATTTATAACCTCAAACGCAAAAGCCGAAGGGGATATATTGAATGAATAAATTATTAAAAATATTATGACATAAGTATAATCATCTAGATAGTATCTATATTTGAATAGTCTTTATGGCTTATGTTATGCATAATTAATGATGCAGTCACAATGCAGGGTGTTTACTGAAGCCTTAAATCATGGCAGATTAGGGAGCATATATTTGTTGTCATAAATAATAATACAAATAATATTAGTATTATTAGTATTACGCGCGGGTGTGCTTATGGACGTTATACAAAACCAAATTTTGTGTGGTGACCTTTTGAGATAATGATTATGTTCATCGTCTTATATATTATATTTACGAATTATACAGCGCTGGGAACAATTAACAGATGTGAAAATTTCCACCCGAAAGTCTATAAAAGCCGCTTCGAAATGTGTATTGACTGATGTTGTAATGTGCAAATTCGGTCATTAGTCAAATACCATCATATGAACCACTTATTGTGAGGCAAAATTTAACAACACGACCAACTTCATCGAGAAGAAAAAGTCATGTTTTTTTTCGTATCATATGAACAAGGAGATTAAACATTCCATTCCAAATCAATTTGTCTGCCTAATAATTCTGGATTCCACGTTTGGTCATAAAAGTATTATCATTCTTATGTTTACAAAATCATAGAGATTCAGATGGCTAAAAATAACATTTCAGTCTCCTCTCTGCCCTAATAAGCCTAATTGAGCCTCCGTTAATGACTTCAAGAAATGACCAATCAAAGGGTGGGTGGGACCCGGGAACAATTGTTATCATTGAGCAAAGAGAATTAGCATTGGTATTGATTGACTGACCTTTCAAATGACTGCAAGGAGAAATCCCTGATGAATTGAAACAGTCTTTTGCTTTCCTTTATAGTTTCATGTTGTGACATGTAATGTTTTGTGTGATCAGGATACACAAAGGTTGTTCGAAAAAGATATCGGTCTGGCATAGATTGCGTTTAGACAGTAATCGGAAATTTGACATACAATTTAGCATAGCGTTACGTGACTATCTCAGACATCCATTTGTGCGAATCAGGTGTCGGTATTTTGTCCATATTTGACGGACTCCTCAATCTATCAATAATTCAATATCAAATATTTAGAGCATGAATCATCGCCACGCGTGTTTAGCCTGTCAGTTTATCACCATAGATACAACGTGATCAATAATCTGACAATGGTTGTTTTACATTCTGTCAAATGTGTACGTAACGTGATGCTTAGAATTCAGTATTTCCGTTTCCGATAGAATTTCATTTATTCCTACTCACCTTAATTGTTTCCTTCCCCCATTGTAGGCACTGGATTAATGGTGATGAGACAGAGTGGAGAGGACCTTGAATTGAATTCAGATAACAGCAGTGATCCCATAGCTTGCTTTGGATCAAATGTTGCATACTTTGAAGAGAAACATGCTGAAAGCTATTAAACTTAACTGTCCGATTGCAGTTTTTCCCAACACATTCCCAATGATTCATAATTATTATATGACTAAATTTATTGTTGAAAATGTCTTCAATTGTAACATCAGTTGATGATCATGAAGTTGATGGTTTATATAGCACCTTCTCCTGCTCTATACAGGGGTGTCGCGATAGAGCACGCAGAGGGCCGATCGAGGGTTCGATTCCCGGTCAGGATGTCATATTTCTCGGCCTGAAAACTCACAGTGAAATCGCGCCGGTTGATTTACGCCAAAGAACAGTAACTACTTGAATTTAGTCCCACAAAACTCAAAAATAGAACCAATTTTCGCCGCCAAAAGAAAATCATGGTTATACTAAGAATGAAAAAGTTCATGCACATAATTATGAAGTCGTCTGAATTCTGATTGGGCCAAAAACTTGCTTCGGCAAATATTGATAACTATAATGTCCTTGATACCATTGCATGCATCTGCCCTCCCTATGATTCTGTTCCATTGCCAATTTGTCTCCTTCTTGCAGTGCACTCAGATCGCTAATCACACTCTCTCTCTCTCTCTCTCTCACCCTTCTCAGCACATCACTTTTTACTCTAATTGTTATTGATTTCTAGGAATCTGCGAATGTGAGAGGTTTCCAGGAAGTCTCTTTAGCCTGGATCATTATTTTATATCTGTATTTTTAGATTGATATATAGATATCAGAGTGTACGTTTCACGTGTTATATAATCAATTCAGCAGTTGCAGAATGTATGATGGAAATAAAGGATCTGCTACATGTATATGGAATCTATTGATGTTATATCCTTTTTCAAACAATTAGGTCCTAAATCTGCTCTTATTCGTCCTCAAATGCCTTGAGGCAGTGCAAGCACAGGATCTCCAATCATCGACGCCTTTCACAGATCAAACCCTCTCCTTGTACATGATCCCCTTTCGTCATTGTACCTGGTATTGTCTATTGTATGCATTACTTTTGATGAATCTAAGCCAAAGTATGTGGCGCGTGCCATCTTTGTTCACTTTAGTGATGCCTGCGTGAGACATGAAACGATTTATGTGCTTACTGCTCTTCTTTGATGCAGGACTTTGTTCATTGTATTCATGCATCCAACCTAGCACCTAACTCAACACCTAAGTTAGCCGCCGTTTGCCTGCAGGCATTTTCAATTGCTCATGCTGTTATGCATCACCCTCACTACTCCATTAAAACAATTACTCAAGTATATAAATCATTCAAGTCATGAGCTATTATTGAAGCGTTCACTATATGTTGAATGCCATATATTGAACAAATGTCATTTTCATATGTCACATATTGTGATGGCACATAGCTCAATGAAGCAGAGCTGCTGGGAAATTACTCAATGTGACATTATACATTGTGTATTCAATAATCAACTAAATTTCAGCCAATCTTTGGTTCATCTAAATTTACCCATAAAGCAGCATTTGATAGTGGGTGTTGACCTTTGGAGTCGAGGGAGCGAGTAATCATGACATCACACAGCTCAATGAAGCATAGCTGCTGGGGAATTAACCATGTTGACAGTGAATTGGCTTTCATGGCTCACAATGAAATCACGCGTGTTGATTTACGCCAGAGAACACTGACCACTTGGCCTTTTGCCAACATCACACATCACAAGATCTCTGGATTGATCTTAAGCGGGCAGAGAGCCCGTCAATGAGCATGACTAAGATGCAAAGTGTAAAGAATTGAAAAAAAAATCAATTCAGAAAGCACCTTACTTTCCAATTACCTAACTAATGAGGCCTCGATTTGTAATGAATCGTGAAAAAGCCACCATCACTGAGCTGTTTTTGCATGTCGCGGTGTTGTTATCAGATCTGAAGTCTTCCTTTGGGTTCCAAGTGTTTCTTTCAGCCCACTAATCACACTCGAGGCAGACAGAGCGACTTCCCCTTGGCACGCATGCGCACGTTTTTCAGTTCACTCTTTGGTTTCATTCTATGAATCTGCAAAAGTGAGAGGTTTCTTATGAAGTTTTGGGGCTCCAGTGCGTCACCTTTTTTATCCTTGGTTCGCGAACTCAGTCGAGACAAAAACATTACCTCGTCGATCGAAGAAAACATTTAGGTAGCGGTTTGAGTTTATTTGTCCTCGTTGTGGACTAGATCTAATTTACCTGGTAAGAACCAGACATGCATTCATCAAATTATCCATATTTGTAGGCACATCGGCGTTATAATAATTAATTTGTTTGCATTTCCGCTCTGCTCTATTTCCCTGTAGCCCCCCAACCTCTTTCGCGCGGTACATCACGCATGCGTGCGACGCTGAGGCGCCGGAACTTTTTTGCAAGCCGCTTTGGGTGAATGAAAGCGATAATTGAATGAGACAGGGTGCACACAAAAATAAGACATTGCATTCTACCGAAATCAGAGACACAGATCTGAATCTGAGATGAGTCTCTTTTAGACGATGATTGAACATAATGCCTGATGCGACAACAGTGGTGCCACTATTCCTGGCTCACTTTGGATATACATAAGCCAGGTGCCGCGGATCTGGTTTGTTTTCTTCGCACATGTTAGATGTAAAAGTCGGAATAACAACGGCAAAATGTCTTACTGATGTGTTGTGAAATAAATAATTACATGTTCACATTGTATACTCGCGCCAATCATTCCTAAGTCAATTGCTTGGTATTAAACACGTGAGAAACCTTATGACGGAATCCTCCCCTGGGAAAATCCAACATTTACTATCTTATTAGTCATTAAAATTAATTACATTGACATGTCACATTTATCATAATTGTAAGCATATATCGCATCATATACACAAAGCAGCAGATTAACGGTCCTATCTTGTATGTTATAGGGAGCTAGGCACCATATCTATGATTTCAACTGGATCTCTCAATACTTACTTTCCCGAAGAGCAGAATGCAAAGCCACATGCATCGGCCGTGAGGTACCGGCCATTTACTCCATACTATATGTGTAATATATCTCATTGCCATCATAAATTCATCACCATAAAAGATTCTGAGTGGGTGGAATCCAGATATGAGCGTTAGACTTAGGCGTTTATTGTGCTATTAAATACTAACTTATATTGGCACAAAATTGTATGAAACTATGAATGTGATCAGCACCAATTGAGACACACAGATGATTGGGTCTGTGCTAAGAGAACTGTGTTTGGCGTGAAGGTGAAAGAAGTTATGCAGCAAGAGGATTGGATCGGGGCTGAATGTCTGATGAGATTGTTTCTTTGTAAAGTCAGAAGTAACAAGAATGTATGATGGTCTTCATCAACGATTCCCTTCATCAAGCTCTTCGTCTTAAACCCCTCTTTGTTTACTAACACACTGATACATACATTCAAAGGCAAACCAGACGTCTATGAAAGCTTACAGTGGGAATTCAAGGTGAGTAAACCTTAACCTCTACCTTCTGACATTGACCTTACCATACCCCACTTGTAGGTAAGTGATGTATGTGCATTCAAACGCTGCTCTAGAAGCAGACATAACCAGGATGGAGGGTCGCCAGTGGCCACTTCTGGCTGCACTTAATAACCCCTCTACCTCCATTGTCTTGTGTTTTCAATGCAGGAACCAGAGTAATGGTGATGAGGAGGAATGGAGTGGACCTTGGTCAACAACAGAGATGACATTGACATAGGGTTCTTCCTGCAATCATCATTTCTGTGACTAAACATCTCAGTTTGCCTAATGAGTAGTTGGATCAAATCAACTTACAAATATTACTCAGTATGTCTACTTGCATTTTTTGTTACGTAATATCAACAGTAAAGCAATTATTGATATCATAAAGGTATGATCATTGTATTTACTTTCATTATCTTCTTAGCTTTTTTCGTGAAGAAAAAAAACATATACCAACGAATTAAAAAATATGTATATATATATTATCAGGAGCGACCATTAGGTATATGTGGCTATGTATTCGAATTACCTATGAATAATACCACAACGTACAACAACCTAGATAATTATACATTATTAAAATCAAGTCGATTCCATGCAACATCGTTTGTATAATAACCGTAGCCTACAACAAGAGAAGGCAATCATGACGAGAAAAACTAAACACAATCAAACAAAAATAAATCCACATGCGTTTGTTTTTGTTCCCAATCAACAGGAAGACCTGAGTGCACGCAATGCCTGTCAGTCAAAGCTTCTGTTCGTTGATATCGGGAAACAAATCCACGTAATAACAATTACAAAACACGCTATGAGGGCATTCCGACACCGATGGTAAGAAGTTCATTGTCAGAGTCCATTTTAGTCCATGGTAATTTTTCAAGAGTGAATTTACATCCTGCTCTAAATTACGCTTTCTCTAAAAGTTATATAATTATGAAAACTAGATGCTGGGAGTTTTGGGATAAGGTCAGTGATTGGGTAAAGATTATTGATTATTCACTGAGGATAAAATGCATCGATTACGCTGACACTCTTCATGACGTTTTCTCCGTGTCATGCCTTACACAGTCCATCCATACCGTGATCACGGGGATTCACGGCCGTGTCCGTGTGTTTTCGCTTACAGGCGTTCCCCTTTCGTCATCTAGACCTAAAACGACCTGACGTTACTTTCTTTTGATTACTTGCCAAAATGCCAATGAGGTCTCTTCTTGGTGATATTCCATCTTGTATCTTTGATATTTCAATGCCAACTAGTGAAGCATCCTCCATTCGCTTTCTTCCTTGAAGTCTATGTATATGATATGTGTTTGTGTAAACGATCCAGGGGCCGACTTTCCCTTTTTGAAACGTGGATTCAACGCTTTGTGACATTAATCTTTGTTTCCAGGCAGACCTGAAACCTTTCCTTGTTGATAATATGATATCTTGAAATGCGGGTAATTGTGAATAAATGTGGGTTTATTGTATACAATTCCATGTATAAAAATGGCATAAGGCTAAAAGACAGCAATTTCATCTATTTCGTGCCACTTCACGGTAGAGCGAATACTTACCGTAACCGAGCTACCTCTTACAATTGAATGGTGTGCATAATTTTTTGGTGAAAACCACAAAAATAGACAGCACCTGGTGTTATGCAATGACCTTATTGCCCGTTTTCACATCCGTGCACGGTCATTGTATCTTACATGATTACGTGATGAAGTAATCATGAAACACATCGCTCGATTTTATTGCGTTCAGGTCGACGGATACATCGACTGGATAATATATTTTGGTCACCTGTAGAATTCGGGAATATATTTGGTTATAAGCAGCAAATGAATCCTAATCAACAGAGAGGATTTTGTAAGCAGAGGAAACTGCGCCCACAATGAAAGGAGAGACCTCCTGGCGAAAATAACTGCTACTTCATCACATCATTCGGTCGTAATTACTATATATCCTATTACTCTATCTTGCACAACATCCGATTCTCAGTTTTCCCTGTTTTTCAAGCGAGGAAACGTTACGCAATGCTTGCATATTAATGACCTTTGTTTATTGCGAAGCCTTTCAAAATGATAGCACGTGCCACTTTATAGATGTAGACTATTAAAATAGTGGATATGGAGATTTTCTATTGAGTAAATGCATTTATGGATTTTATGCAGTTAAAATCCAGCTGAGTCCATGATGTAGTGTCTGGAAATGCATGTAATGGTAAATAAAAATGGGTTATGTGTGTTTATTGTGTAAAAATATGTTCATATAAATAACACAAAGTTGAAATACTGGAGAAAAATCAGCAATTTATTTGTTTTGTTAAAATGTATTGTTAAATTCGAATTTAACGTAACGATTAACATAAATGAATGATGTAACACCAATTTCGCGATATACACATTCGAATTGATTTATTCTAACGCAAATCATTAATTATCTGGAATCTTTTTCATGGTATAAAAGAGGCACAAAAAGCGCATATCCAATAGTTTTGATACAAAATAATACTGGTTCGCAAGTGAAGTCGCGCTGGAAAAGATTGATTATTGTAACGGATCATCAACAGTGCTTCGAGTCAGAATATGAATCACAAGATTAAATAATAATCAATATTGTAAGTTATCAGTCTAATAATGACTCAAAGGGGCTTGAATTTAGTGATGCTTACTCATTTAAGCCTCAAAACAGATCGAAACACAAAAACGGAGTATTTTTGCTAATTTATATGCTCGACAAATATGTCCGCCGATGAGAACGAAAACATCATCATCCCCCTCAACCCCCAAAATCACCCGATAGAGTGAGATAGGGACTCCCGACAAGTTTCTAATATTATTATTACTGATTACATATGCCTTCTGAATCTGCAGATGAGTGCAAAAGGATCATTATAATTCGGACCAATTCCAGCTTTTGCCATCAAATCGTCGCCTCAGGACTCCACTCCCCAGAACCAATAGACTCAAAAACTCATCCGTCCATTGTGCCATCAGGCTTTTAAATTCGTCTTCTTAATCTCTTAATTGTTAATATAATATGTCATCACCTCTCTTTTTTTTGTTCTCTCTTCTCTTCTTCTCTTCTTCTCTTCTCTTCTGTTCTCTTCTCTTCTCTTCTCTTCTCTTCTCTTCTCTTCTCTTCTCTTCTCTTCTCTTCTCTTCTGTTCTCTTCTCTTCTCTTCTCTTCTCTTCTCTTCTCTTCTCTTCTCTTCTCTTCTCTTCTCTTCTCTTCTCTCCTCTTCTTCTCTTCTCTCATATTAAGCTGTTGTTTGATCCATAATGCAACGTGCGGTTCAATTGTGATTACACTGATTCTTCGATTTTCTAGAATCATTGATGAATGCCCCGAAACACCGAGACTCCAGATGGAACAGGAATTAGCATTTGCCTTTGATTAGCCGACCTTGTGACATTCAATTGTAGCCTTAGGCCAAACATCCTGAAAAGTATGCATCACAGAATATCTGTGGAACTGCCTGGTCGATATTTGGATCATGCTTATATATTCACATTCACTCAATAGCTTTGCTAAACTGCACGGTACTGTGCAAGATGCTTCCAGTAATACCGGAATCCATCTCACAACATGTGAACTTCGATTACATATATGTTATTGCTAATTACATACATATAATCAGAGTGAGGCTTTTCTGAATGTCCTCATACAATCACCCTGTATGTTGATAGCCTGCCACCTTCCTTACCACCACTGCATTCACTGCATTTTGTGACTTCAAAGTTAATTTCCCCAGGCATCACACCACGTGATATGCGCGCCTGCTGAGGAAAAAATAATCGCTTCGTGATGCGTGAGTCCTATTGTTTTTGAGTTGCAATCAACATTGATACACGCAACTGCCATCAGTCCCTGTTATGAACAATGAACACCACGACTAATTGCTGACTAAAACATATAAACCAATTCAGCCCGATTTGTGAAACGCCAACGTTGCATAACCCCTGAATGAACCCATGAATGAATTCAGTGAAAATAAAGAGCGGGGGCATAGGAGAACCCGTGAGAGTGAAGAGTGGTGATAGGAAGGAGAACTCGAGAGCCACTGGCCCAGGGATCCTGGTTAAAGGTATGAAATGGCTCAAAGTTGATTCGATGAAATTGAAGGATTTGCCAAATGAGAGAAAATGGCCCACAGGTAACAAAGGAAATTGTAGTCGTGACGCTCGGCGAAATTGGATGCAGAGAAAAGCCAAGGAATCTATTTGCGGATAAAGTTAAATGTCATATTCATTAGTGAGCTCTTTGAATACTCTGTTTGAAAATATGGAGCTGTTCGTTGCATCATGGTTCATAAATTGGTGGATTTGGATTATTACGTCAGTCTCCTTAAGATATTTTCATTTCAGTGTGTACTCTTTGTTTTTTATTCAGCGCAATGAATGTTTATGTCTGCCTTGACATTTATGAATGCAAAAAGATGAATATTGAAAAAATTCGTTTTTGAAACGATTAATTATGAACTAAGTTCAATAAACTGAGAATTTTCTTCTGTCACAAAATGCTCAAAACGAAAAGATTGAAATTGAAAATTGAAAAATGGCTTCATTGTTAACTATAGGATCATTTCGTTGTGGGCATCACATTCACGTAAAATTGAATGTTATTTCGAAATTCTCAAAGGAATTAGCTCAAATCAGATGCAATGTGTTATTTTTCACTACTTTTATAATTCACTACTTCAAAATAATCATAGTTCTTCATTGAAATACTTGTTACATGCTTCAGTAGATCAAAATGACTACTCGATCTGGTTTCAAGACGCTATAATTATGTGTTGCATTGATCGACTGACGAGCAAACACTTTATTGGTTGAGGGCTGATATCATAACGCTAAAGCTGACTTCCTGGTTGGTCGAAAGTGAAAGTGCTGATTCTTAGTTGATCGAAACCAGCGAACGAGGAGAGACGTCTGAGCTGAGTTGGTTGAGGTAAGAGACATATTGCCATATTGGTGTTTATTAACACGCACCACCACCACAAGCATTATCATGCTCTACATGAAGTCGCTAAATATGTAATAAACATGTAATATGTAGTAAAAATTCATCTGATATTCTACAGCGAGAGTGGATCAAGTGTACTAAACCAAATTTCTCATTGGACGCTGGGTGATGATGTGGTGATTGGGGTTTTACGGCTCCACCCAACCCGTTCGGGTGATACGGGCGCCAGAACAGAAGGCCCGGGACCGGGGTTTCCCCCTACTCTTATCGATAAATCCCAAGGGTTCTTTATCCTACATACCACCATAGACAGTAGTACACAGCGCAATCATAACGCCCGTGGGCTGATCGGGTCTCGAACCCGGGACCTCGACCCCCACAGTCGGCATAGGATTGTAGTCAGCGGTTTAACCCACTGCGCTATCCGGTGCCCCTTACTGGACGCTGGGATTCTTCCTACATTCAAACATTGATTTGTAAACAAAAGATCAAGCAACAGATCTACAGATATCCTTGTACACAACCCTCGCTCACACAACAAATAAATGAACATACTGTACACGATCGAAAGCCTTCGATACATCAAGTTAAATAAAGTAACATGGTAAGCCTCTTGAATCGTAATGATTGACAATATTTTGTAACACGATAGTGCATTGAATGGTTGTTGAGTGCTTGGGTTTGAAAACTATACTGTAAATAACTTGTACTTAATATGACAACATGTTAACATATTCTGCACAAACGCAAATCATAAATATCGCTCCAACAATGCACCTATAAGAACTATGGATCTATAGTTACAGCTGGCGCTTATATTTTTTCTTCTTTTATTTTTATTTTTTTTTTTTTTGGGGGGGGGGGGGATTGAGACCAACACAGACAATTGCAATTGTTTGGGAATACATGTATGCACTATCATACGATTGAACAGAAAGGACAGGTTCACAAGGACAGTATCACTTCCATGAATAATATGATTAGACATAAAATTATCCTTATGATGTGCTCAAACTATGCCTTAGGTATTGTATTGCTTTATAATTTGTGAAATTAATGAGTACATGACTTTATTATTTCAGTGTCTTCCCTGTGAGAACGACAACAATTTGGTATAAATCCATTCGCATAAACATCCCTCTGAGCGACCAACGGAGAAAAATGCGTGGGTGAGTTCCGCTGAGTGGTAATGATAATTGTTATCTCGGAACAAAGGTTTGTTAGTATACTCTACGTTCGCATCCACTAACAACACGCAGTCTACTCTCGTTTTGGATACATAATGTATTTATACTATCGATAGGCACATTCAATACTATGGGGGCACCGGGTAGCGCAGTGGGTTAAACCGCTGACTACAATCCTATGCCGACCGTGGGGGTCGAGGTCCCGGGTTCGAGACCCGATCAGGCCACGGGCGTTATGATTGTGAATTACAATTGTAATTCTTCGGTGACTCTGCAGTGCTGCCCAACTGCGTAACAAGGCGGGGCGCTGTGTACTACTGTCTATGGTGGTATGCAGGATAAAGAACCCTTGGGATTTATCGATAAGAGTAGGGGGAAACCCCGGTCCCGGGCCTTCTGTTCTGGCGCCCGTATCACCCGAACGGGTTGGTGGAGCCGTAAAACCCCAATCACTCACTCACATTCAATACTTAATGGAATCCTTTTCTTTCAGTTTGAATCTGGATTCTCACCTGAAGGCCTTCATGGGGTCTCTCCGCAAGTTACAAGAGAAGGAAGTCATGACCGATGTGACTCTCATACTTCCTGATCAGTCAGCCGTTCTATGCCACAAGGTCATCCTGATGGCCGCGAGTCCCTTTTTTGAGTCCATATTTAAATCAGAACTGAAGGAGGGCGCTGAGCAGAACATCAAGCTGGATTTTGCTGATTCAGACACCATCAAGACTCTGGTTGAATTCTTTTACTCTGGGGACATATATTGGCGGAAAATATCAAGGCAATCGTTGCAGGGAATGAGATTCTTTGCTGCAAACATTTGAAGGCCCATTGCGAAGAGTACCTGGCAGACACTGTTGGTCTTTCAAATTGCATTGATTATTACAGATATGGCAAATTGTTAAATCTCAAAGTGCTCATCAAGACTGCATTTGATTTCGCTCTGTCCAAGTTTCAAAAGTTTGAGGAGATTTCCGATTTTGACATATTGACGGAAGATGAGCTTGTGGAGGTTGTATCTAGTGATCGGTTGAATGTAGAGAACGAAGACGTTGTATTTGAGGCGGTGGTTCATTGGGTGAATGTAGATCGAGATGCCAGAGAGGAGGTTTTCCCAAGAATCGCTCCTCTTATCCGCTTTCCCTTCTGCACACAAAGCAAACTAACTGATGAAATATGTTGTAGTTCTTTGATGCTGAAGTCTGAGTGCATTCCACTTGCTCTTGAAGCTCTCTGGTCTCAATTCCACTTCAACTGTCATCCTGCAACTGACAATGCCAGATGCATTCCTCGTCAGGCCTTTAATTCAAGTGCATCTCTATTTCAATTAATGGAATCGAAGTCTCCGAACAAAGTCTCACTTTCCGTTGCTTTATTCACCGCAAGTGGCATTAAATGGGAATCAGTTCTGCCTTGTATCACACGAACATTTGATCGGATTATAACGTCCCCCTCTGGATTGTATTTGATCAATAAAAACGACTGTTATTTTGTTGAGCCTAAACTCAAGCGAGTGACCCCATTTCCGTGGAAACCGGTTGACCAGGACAGTGCCCTTGCTTTCATCGATGGGAAGATTTTTGCGTTTGGAAGAACTTCTGCAGAAAACTCTGAATCAGGAATTTCTGTAGAAAGACCTACATCAATATTTTCTACAGCAAAACCTGCATCAGGATTTTCTTTCGGATCATCTGTATCACCAAAGTCGACGTTTGGAAATGGAGCAGGTCATTCTATTGAAAGAAGGCTCGAATCCAAATTAGTTGAATCACTCAACCTGGAAGAATCGAACCCAGAATGGAAATCTGAGCAAAAAATGTTGCATGCAGTTGTAAGACCCCATATTGTCCAATTTTCTAACAAAGTCTATGCATTTGGTGGAAGCAATAAGAAGGTGACGCAGGAGTTTGATCCTGCGTTGAACGAATGGCGAATGCGTCGTCAGATGCCTGGGCATTGTTATTATGGTGCTGTGGTTGCACTCGGTGACAAGATCTATGTGGTTGGAGGAAGCGAGAAAGTGTGCTTCAGTTATGATCCCGAAAACGACGAATGGAAAGTCCTCTCGAAACCAACCCATGGTTATGATGGCATCTTCCCTTTCGCGACTGTGTGGAAAGGGAAGATTTTGCTTGGAGATAAGGAACATGTTGAGGAGTATGACCCCATTGATGACCGTTGGTCTAATCGAGATGAATTGCTGCCTGAAGAGGACATTAGAAGTATGATTTTGCATGCACCATTCACACTTTATGGAAATCAATAATTGCAAAACATTTGTCATCTGAAAACATGGTTTGCAAGCGTACCAGTGTGAACTCCAGCAACATTATCACCACATTATTAGTGCATACATAATTCCTGATGTCTATATATCCTATGTATATCATGTGTATCTTTCTACAAATATTTTTTTTATTTCACAATTATTTTGTCAAATCATATCGGATCAGATAAACATAATTATATATTATCCTTTTCCATACCGAAATTTTGCCTATAATTATTGTTGTGTATCATGTATTGGAAAGTTGTGAAAATTATCTGAATTACACATTAAAGTAGTTGCATAGGCTGATTATTTATAGATGCCAAATGATTGTTATTCCTCGGATAATTGTTATATTATACAATAAATATAATTATCTGAAAACTGTTATTCGTATAATTATTATGATAGTTGTTCATCCACACACTAGTTGTAATGCCAAGGTTAACCCCCCAAAAAAAACCTCAAACAACGGTACGATAATGCAATAAGCAAATAAAAAAGAACTGAACAGAAAGTCCATTATTTTAACAATTAATTAAGACACATTTCATCAAATAGAAACCATTCCATTGATATACAAACGAAAATCAATTGCATTCCGCTTCATAACATTTTTTAGTGATTGCCTCTGGCAGAAGACACCGATCGAGCCGTCTTCAATCAGACTCATTAATTAATAACCTATCTAATGTTAGTATCTTCCATAGCTTAATTATCATGGCGGCATTTACCTTTACGAGAAAAGAGAGCGAGTAATCATGACATCACACAGCTCAATGAAGAATAGCTGCTGGGGAATTAGCCATGTTGACAGTGATTTGGCTTTCATGGCTCACAATGAAATCACGCGTGTTGATTTACGCCAGAGAACACTGATCACTTGGCCTTTTGCCAACATCACACATCACAAGATCTCTGGATTGATCTTAAGCTGGCAGAGAGCCCATCAATGAGCATGACTAAGATGCACGGTGTAAAGAATTATTTAAAAAAATGATCAATTCAGAAAGCACCTTACTTTCCAATTACCTAACTAATGAGGCCTCAATTTGTAATGAATCGTGAAAAAGCCACCATCACTGAGCTGTTTTTGCATGTCGCGGTGTTGTTATCAGATCTGAAGTCTTCCTTTGGGTTCCAAGTGTTTCTTTCAGCCCACTAATCACACTCGAGGCAGACAGAGCGACTTCCCCTTGGCACGCATGCGCACGTTTTTCAGTTCACTCTTTGGTTTTATTCTATGATTCTGTAAAAGTGGGAGGTTTCTTAAAAGTAGAGATGAGAAATCACCTCAGCAATCCAACAAAACTGTCATTTGAAGCTAGTTTCCGTGCAGATTGTTTCATTCAAGGCGATTCCGAGCCAGTATGTGCTTACTTAGTACACCTTCAATGCAATCTTCAGTTTTAGGTCTTGCGCTCTTGCATTTCATCTAATGCCTGATTTCCAACCGGCTTAGTCGCACGACGTGCATGCCTACGACGTTGATATTTTGTTGTAAGCCGCTTTGGGT
Organism: Capitella teleta; assembly: GCA_000328365.1. Taxonomy (NCBI): domain Eukaryota; kingdom Metazoa; phylum Annelida; class Polychaeta; family Capitellidae; genus Capitella; species Capitella teleta. The sequence goes on along the minus strand of KB293746.1, from coordinate 110,401 downwards.
GAATGGAAGTGATAATTGAATGAAACAAGTGGCACAAAAATAAGACACTGCGTTCCACCGAAATCAGAGACACAGAACGCAATTTGAAATTAGTTCTCTTTCAGGCGATGAACGCAAATATTATCTGATGTAACAATTGCGGCAGCACACTTCTGGGAATTGAAGGTATTGCTCATAAAAAACAAAACGAATTAAGTAAATGAAAATTGCATCAATAGAACAGACATTTATGCACGACCTGTGTGTTGGATACACAAGGCAGATGAGAGCATGTCATTGTAAGTAGTCTTCGAATGCGGCTGCTGCTACTCCACATAATGTCGGTGCTTTGAACGAAGATATTATTTTATGGTGGATATTTCATATCTTTCTTCCCTTTTGATCCTCGAAATCCTTCGACAACATAAAACAAGAACGCACTCACTGATGCGCGTACTTTTTGGTCCATCAGGGTCCGGACCGCATAGTTCAAGCCTGCTTTAATGCAGATTATACCACTCAGTGAGTCTGCCAGCCAATCAGCTTTGTGCATTTGAGTGATATATTCGTGTATAAATAACGCGTATAAATAAACAAATAGCATAGATCACTCTCGCCATTTACCTAATGTTAAAGTCTCAAAATGCAATTTCATAACGCCTACGCTCATTGGACGTTATGATCGCATATGCATTAAAATGGGCCATGCGGAGGAATAGCGCAAAGCTCGTCTGCACGATGGCGTCGCCTCGATTTTCAGTAGGCAATTATGCCAGAATTTGGCGTTAATGTCAAATGTCAGAGAAACTTTAGACTTTAATTTATATGTTGTGAAAATATGCAATAAATGTACGAAGTGGTAATAAAATGATAAATAAAATGATAAATAAAATCTTGTCATGTCAGCTTGACTCAAAAGGTCAAAGGTCATCAAGTCGAGGGTCTTTCAAGTGCCGTATAATTATCGATTTTAAAGGATTAACACGATAAAGGATCAACAGAGATCAGAAACCAAATATTACCGTGTATAATGAGTTATCAGAATTTGACAGATGTTATGTTTTGCTTCATTCTAGTAAATCAAAATGAAAACGGTATTGAGCTTCAGCGTTCACGAAATACTGCTCTGCTTCTGCGGGAACAGGCCAAATATGAACTACTCATTTATGATGGCGCATAATGAATTTGGCGATAAAAATATTCGTGATCGACGACGACCTTGTTATACAGAATGGGCCAAAAGTTTATTGTTATTAAACTATTGTTATATTATGTTATTATGCGCTCATTTATGCAAAGAAATCAGGTAAGAAGCATATTTTGAATCAGGGAGGAACATTTAAATGCGAATGGTGAGTGATCGCGAAGAGAGCAAAATCAAATGAGCCCCTGAATGAGCATTGATAAATGTCATCTCTTGTAAAGCGCTTCAATACAAACTCTCTGCTTTAAATTGATTTTAGAAGATAAACATTAGTGCTACTGACACAACCATAGCACTCTAAAACAAAACAATAGAATGAGAACGTTGTCTTAATTATGCGTTAATTCAATGAAAACTATCCATGGTCCGGGGCCCTGTTTGCCGCCAAAAGTAGAAATATCAAAGAATGATGAGTGCACTCTGTTAATTGAGATAAATCGGCCTAAGTGTTGATGAACTTCAAATAGAAATGATAGGAATAGCAGCAAAGCTTGCCAGACTAATCACACCAATAATTTATTTCTCTTATCTTTGTGTAATTTTACACTGTGATCTGTTTTGTAACACTTTCTCATAAATGTGATGCACCATTGGAAAGCATTGAGATCTTTAACATGGAGTAGATAGACTACTTTTGGCCCACTCTGTATTTTAGAAGGAAAAAAATGGCTTTTTTCACGAGGATTATTTTTACGCTAATATCGGAGATGGCTGAGCAATTCGATCAGGAGCAAAACGTTTAACATCAACCATGAATGAATACTCTTGTGTTTTTGAATTTACCTATGTTTATGTTTTTTGTTTGATTCGTACCAAAAACTACAGTGGTAATGAAGCAAAAACAATCTGAGTGAAATTATGTTAAAAGCGATATAATTATAACTGAAGAATGCAGCTTCACCCTATTGTGACTCGATCATATTTTTTTTTTTTTTTTTTTTTATGTTCCTTATCATAATCATAACGCTTTTATCACCCCTCGCATTATGATTGCATAATGATTAGCTGTGGGCTGAATAACTCTTCCTGGTGCGTAAGAATAGACGGTGACAACATCATTGAACAGACAGTTTACCGAAGTAAATGTTTGTTTTCCAAGGTAATTTTCGTCGTATAATCGGGTTAAGTCACTTGGAAGTCGATGATTATGCTAGGATTGATAATGTTGTCGTGAATGTGGAGCCAAATAACCGAACCCGTTATTTGGCTCCACATTCGCTTGAACATTATCAATCCTAGCATAATCACCCCCTTCCCGTGACTTATCCCTTCATTAACTTAACGCAATTATTGTATCAATCGTTTCTGTTTCAATAATAAGCAAATGAATACAATGGCAAGGAGACCATCCGAATTTGACGATACAACTCGCCGATTGCGTTACCCGACTTCCGAGCTCCACCCAAACACATTAATACAGTGAGTGATCTCGCGTGCTATCAATACCCTCTAATGATCTGTACCTGGTATTCACTAGTACTTAGAGGAGAGAATGAGGAAACGGAAGTGACAAGAAGGGGCCCATATTTTCTCTCTACACCGACCTCCGCCTTGCAGTCATTTTTAACTCTCCTCTTCTCATCCATCAAACATAATATGTTTGAGATATCCACATGATTTTTGCACCAAAATACTCAGGAGGGTGTCAGCTGTCCGCTGGTGCCTCAAACTCAAAAGTTTTATCCGGACCCATGTTGCCGTGGACCGTCACATATATCAAACAGGAAATCTCACCGAGGCAAGACTTCATATTCCTCAAAAAAATTGGCGCATCGGCTGCAATTCTGGATTGGGCGTCTTCTGAATGTCTCACTTATATGTTGCTAAAAAAACACCTCAAATAACACAGTTATAATGTAAGCTAAATATGAAATCAAAAGAGTGTGTATTAATTTGATGTCACATCCATTCAAGTGCTGTTCTGTTCAAGTAGAGCCAAACCAATCGACAATCGCAGGCAAAATCCTCATTAATTCGGATGCTGCTGCTAAGCTCAGTGTTAGCCTCAGCGAAGCATGTGCTTAACTCCAATTGGGAGTTACGGAGAACTTGGGCTTCAGGAAGAGAACAGTGTTTTGCTTGGAGGGGAGAGGAGTTGTGCAGCGAGATGATTGAATGGCGACTGAATGTCTCATGAGTTGTTTCTATGTGGAGTCAGAAGTAACAAGAATGTATGATGATCTTCATTGACGACCTCTCACTTCATCAAGCTCTACGTCTTAAAACCCCTTCTGTTATTGTGACTGCAGACAAGCATAGTTCAGGGAAACCATAGAGGGCACAAAAACCGAAAAGTTGGCACCACTAATTTCAAGAGACTACATGTGGTTGATGAAAACCACAGCAAAAAGTGAAACGAAGTAAGGCAATTAGATCTACAGAGATTCGGCACAAACTATGATAACTCCTGAAAAACCGAAAAGCACATGAACTAAAAATGCTATTGCGCCTAGCTACCCGGGGAAACGTACGTATGGTCTCCATCAAACTATCATGCAGTGTTTGAAAACACAACTCAACAATTCATTGGAACCATACGCCTCATTGCAAGGGTTCTACAAGTCTCAAAAAGGCACACATACATACCCTGCCCTCTCACACAAAATTTATAGAAAAGGGAGAAAGTAAAGTTATATTCATAAGAAACGATCGACAATTACGTCATCTGGTTGTTTGTGGACGTTGACGCATGCACACAATGGAGAATATCACTGCTGCTTGTTACGAAAAATAATAATTCAAAATAATAACCATGAGACAGCATTATAGGTCAGCCCGTCACTTTTAGCGTTCGTGGTGATAGAAATGGTGACCCAATTGGTTCATATACGTAAATTTCCATATACAATTATAACGAGTGCAAAATAAGAGAGTTAGGGATCTGTGTTTATTGGGCATGCATGCCAAACAGAACAAGCAAAAAAAAACATTAGCAACAAAACAGAGTAGATCTAAGCAACGTCACCGGATTAAGAACTATTATTTATTGATTATACAATGAAGTAAAAAAATACTAGTAATACAACTTTAATACAAATAATGATACCAAGTATCAAAATATTTCATTGTGAAAGCATAGAAGGCGACACACAGTTGTCCACTACTACCTATCCCAGGAAACAATAGTAGTGCACGCATGTCTGGACGCTTTATTGGTGTAATCTATCAGATAAGACAGAGCGTAGTTCTTTGAAAGATGGCATCGTCTCGACCAGACTGCCGCTCTCTGATCTCAGCATCTGCTTGAGACGTTCCCAGAAGATCCACTGTCCAACTTCATCATCTGTCCATTGAAGGTACACCTTCCTTTTCATCATCAAGCGCAGCCTTGGGTTTAGGTTGATAGGTTCAATTTTCTCCATGACAGCCAACAATAAGTTGTCGTTGTCTTTCTCGATGAGCCTGTGCTGGGCCATGGTCATCTCAAACTGACACCACTGGCTCTCAGCAAACGCATTGGTCAACAGCAACAGAGTCTTCCTGCTCTGCTCCAGACTCTCAACGATACATTCATCGATATTTCTGCCAACCAACCAGTTGCGACTGTACACGCAGACTTTGAAAGGGGGCTGACTGCGTTTCTCTAGCTCAGGAAGAAGGACATTCTTCACCCAGGCTGCGTCATTGGAATTGTGGCTGACGAAAAGGTCAAAGGTAAAGCTGCTCTGTGACCTCCTGGGAGGCGTTGGTCTCAGCCACGCACTGAAGTAGAAGAAGTAGAGTCGAAGGTGCCAGCGAAAACGATACACAAGAGAGGCAACAAGGACAGCAATGAATTGAAGCAAACACACACTCAGGGTCACCCACAATGCTGTCGGCAGAGGTCTGGCGAGGCATTCTTTCGGACTGAGTTTCAGATCCTGCAGCCGAGTTCCTTTCTTACTATCTGGGTAGCTGCATGTATAAAACTCATCCCATGGTGTGACATAATATTTCAATTTATCTTTGTTTTCATTTGCCCAATCCACAAACCAAAGGAGTGCACAAGAACACTCAAACGGATTACGCGATAGATCCAAGACATCGAGGTTTCTCAGGAATTGTCGTGGAAATGTTCTTACGTCTATCACGTTGATTCTGTTGGATACCAGGGAAAGTTTTTTTAGTGAGTTCATTTCATCAAATAAGCCTTCAACGTCAGATATCAGTAAGTAGTTGAGATAAAGTTCTCTGAGATTCACCAATCCACGGAAGCTGTCCTTGCTAAAGGTGAGGTGGGGACAGTTAGAGATCCATAAGACTTCAAGTGAAGGGATATTTTGAAAGAAGTTTGATGTAAACGGGTATAATTCAATTCCACAAGAACTCAAGTAAATTTTTTTAATGCCCAGTGCATTACGAAATACTCCACTCTTATCAGTCCAGTAAAATACTGGGTTCTCGTTCAAGTAGAGTTCTCGTAAACTCGTCGAAATGAATGATAGATTCCCAATCAATCGAATTTTGTTACGATTGAGTATCAGAACTCTTAGCTTATTTAAGCGCTGGAAACATTGGTTTGGGATGAAACTAAGAGAGTTGTGTCCCAAATTCAATTCTGTCAACGAATTGAATCCTTCGAAATCGGATTTCGTCACTTCGATAATCGCATTACCGACCAACTCCATGTTATACAGACTTTGTCTAAACGAAAATGTTTCCTCGCGGTCGGAAAACCGTGGAAAGTGCGTTAAATGATTCCTATTCAGGCCAAGCGACGAGAGGGTGAGGTTTATAAATGCTTTCGGGTTAATTGTCTTGCATTTACAGGAATTAAGATCTAACCTTTGGAGTACAAGTCCAGCAAACAACTCATCAGGTAACCCACATATTCCTTGGTTTTGAGATAGATCGAGTGTATTGAGGCTGATCAACCCTTTAAAAACCCCCGCTTGAATCGAAGTCATTCCATTATCCCTCAGACTCAGATCAGTCAGGTTCTTCAAATTGGTAAACGAATTGTTTGATATTCCAGTAATTCGATTGGCGGATAAATCCAGTATCCGTGTGAATGCTGGCAAATTGGGTGGAACTGTCACATAGCCTGTGCAAGTAATCGATTCGGTTGTCCGATCACAGGTGCAATTCACTGGACACCAAACGGGATTCACTTTTTCATCTCCGATGGCTGATATCGTTGTGCTTGCAATACCCATCAAAAACAGTAAGAATAATTGTGTATCCATGGCGACCGTTTTATACTTCAGATGTTTGAGATATTTATTCAAAATCGAGTATCTATACTATGCTTTTACAATTTTATCAGCATTATATTTTAAATGTGAACAGGGAAGTTGTGTTAAATTCATTGAAATGAGCTACATATATTGTTTGCTCAGTCATGATTTGGCGTAGCGTCACACTGTGCGCACATGTGGAACACCTTGATACAGTTTCTCAGCTGCATGGTTTATAAATAGTTTCAAGATATAACCAAGGCGAATCATCATTGCATTGAGGCGAACCGGCAGCGACATTTTTTTCCCGCATAGGTTCTGTCCCGCGCTTATGCATATTTAGTATATTTACTGTCACGTGGGTATATTTTAATATTCATTACCTGACCTCAATTATTATGCATCACTTGACCCAAAATATTACTAGCAGCTGACTCGCAAGCGTTTAGGTCGTATCTTCATGTGCAGAATAATATCGCAATCAAATCAGTTTATTGTCCAACCATAAAAATGCCCAGACTGCGTAATCGCGTATTGATTGATGTTCTTGTACTAAAACTTCCAAAGCGATTGTTTTGCAATAGCGCCCTAATGCACTAATTAAGTGTTCTTATACAGTGTATTCTGTGTGATATTCTTTCTATTTGAATATAAAACAAAAGACTAGTCTAGCAAGAAGCACGCAAATTTACATCTGGCATCACGTAATTTTATATATGACTTCCTATCGCCATCCAGATTAAATGTAAATTAAATATACATTTATATCTTAAACGGAAATAATAATTAAGTCTCATCAAGTCTCTCAGCCTTGTTATTGCAACAAAGAGTTATTCTGGAAAGATATAAGAAAGTGCGAGACGTTGTATTATTTTGATGCTCGGCGAAAATAGACGAAAGGGAACGCCGCTGGAACAATTGGAAGATAAAGTCGAGGTCATCAACTGAGGGGAAATTATAATCAGAATTTTTTGTGAGCTCTTCCAATAGTATGTGCTTGAATATGGAATTGTTCATAATATCATAGTTCATGATTTGGCGCACTTTGGGTCATAAAGCTAGCATAGCTATGCATCCACTAAACATATGAATTGTGCGCTTCTACCAATTATAGGGTTAGCTCAGTCACATCTGTTTTTCCATTCTGACATCAGCCAATATGTGTCCCACTTTTTATGAGATGGTTAAGATACCTTATAACCAATTTTCGCACAAGCTCTGCAACTTAACAATCCAGGTTAAAAATTTGAGGTACCCTAAATCATTGCATCCAGTATTCAATACATTTCCACAGACACGCATTACTTGGAACAGCTAGTAGAATCGAAGTCCAATGGCGGCTCTCTTGACATCAAATAGTACCTAATAATCTCAGCACATCAGCTATCATCTGCATCAAAACTAGTTATGAAACGAATGATGGCGACGAAAAAAAATATATACCCTAATGCCCCAAAGATGACATTTTTCATACGTACTTATGTGAATAAGTTACTTCCAATTGGTATCATTCAAATGCCGAGAATTAGTATTTAATAGTCATATTAAATTTCTAATGATCAATTAAATTTCAGCCAAACCATTGGTCTATCTAAACGCATAGAGCATCATTTGAAGGTGGGCATTGACCTTTAAGAGTCGAGGAGCGAATAATCATAACATTACACAGCTCAGTGAAGCAGAGCTGCTGGGGAATTAGTCATGTTGACATTGAACTGGCTTTCATAGCCCACAATGAAATCACGCGTGCTGATTTACGTCACGGAACACTGACCACTTGGCCTTACTTCAAGGTTACACTTCATAATTTGTTATGGTAAAGATCCCGACCTTGCCCGGCCTTGTTACGCAGTTGGGCAGCACTGCAGTCACGGAAGAATCGCAATTGTTATTCACAATCATAATGCCCGTGGCCTGATCGGGTCTCGAACCCGGGACCTCGACCCCCACGGTCGGCATAGGATTGCAGCCAGCCGGTTTAAGCCACTGAGCTATTCAGTGCCCCTCTCCAATTATTAAAAGATTCATACAGCGTCACAACTATGTATCGATGTGCATTTTCTTTTATTAAGAAAATGGCGATGATATCCCCGACCTTTCACAAAAATTGCCTTTATCTTCTATTGGGTTTACTTAATCATAGTAATATTGCAACCGAAGGCGCTGGTCGGCTACATATTATATTGGCCACAGCTACTTTCATAATCATAACCTTGTGTTTCAGGTATTTTGCAGGTTTCTTATATTAGTTCCCTTCTGCCGAAGAAGCTCATTTCAAAGGGATTTTCTGCTGCATTTCATTACATGACCTTCAAAAGAACAAACGACACGATGGAAGGTCCGTTAGTAACATCTATGTTCAGCCCCGAGCTATCAGATCTCTATTTGCTTCATTGGCTACCGATACGATCGCGAATTGCTTTTAAACTTTTGCTCTTAAATCCCGTTTGAAAACTCGTATTTTTAATGCACATTCTTACGTGTGTATTGGCGTTTAGAGCATGTTATAATGGATTTTACGCCTTATAAAATAAATTTATAATTATTATGTATAATTATTAGCTAAGTTGAAAACTTTCTTAATACTGTGCCAGGAGAAGACGATTCAGGCCAAGTAAACTCATGAGATGTTACAAACTGATGATTGTGCTCTCCTCTCCATTGGATTGGTAGAGTTGATTTCCTGTGCTTGATGTTTCGAGGACAATATTCTTGCATGTAATAGCAATTGCAGAAAAATCAAAAGAAACATAGCATTTTAATTGAACCACACCAAATGGAACCGGTTTGATCGTTGTTAGCTTGTGTTTTGCTCTCTTTATTTTCAATGAATATCTCCGTCCGAGACGTCAGTAGTTTTATCATAGCATCTGGATTCGGATGAATCCACCCTTCTTCTCCCATGGAGTTCTGAATGGACAATCCGATTATTTTAATCTTGCAAGTATAAGCATCTGTCCATGTCATTTCATGATTATGAATCTGTACATTTAGCTACGTGTCTTGTTTTAGTTTCATCTCTTACAGGGATGCCACTGCCACTCAGCGCACTACCAGTTATTTCAATAAATATGAAACACTATCAATTTATGTGCATAGCACTTGACCGATGAAAGGCTAGGAATCACACGAATTAGTGAATCAGCCATGTTTTCTCCGCATTTTTATCGACGTCATGAGACCAAATCAGCGAAATGATCGCATTGTTCAGCGATCGTTAAATCCACCAACGAGGCCTCCGACGGGAAATCAATCCGATGATGAAAGCTGTTTTGTCTCGTTCGGGACTTTTCTCATCAACTTTTACGGTTCCGTATATTGTTTACATACAGTTAACTACACATTAAAAAAAATAACATCTGAAAAACTAAAAATACCCACTTGAATAATCATCATTAAATGCAAGTCTTGTTAAAATGTTAGATCAAATTAATTTTCAAACTCTATTATATATTTACTGCAAGTGATAGTACACCTGTCTCTCAATCGTCATTCGTCAGCCATCGTACCATTCGACCTTTCTGAAGATGAAACGATTGCAAAAATACTAATTGCTCTCCGTAGCAACACCAGAAAATATAATTATTCAATGCAGATGGTACATGATTAAAGTTTTTTGCTTTTGGGACATGCAAAAATGGGAGGTGATCCCATGCATATCTGGGTCACAACCATAGTGCAACTGAAATAAACTTATTTTCTTGTGCGGTTCTAGTGCTTGGGCAATACAGCTGCAGCATTATTTGCATTCATGAAACCCATCTGAGCGTCCAATTCCTGGGAAGCCAAAAGAAGAGCATTTAATCGCTGCAATTATAATAATCATTTCCGTGAATCGTTAGAAGGAATTCGAAAAGGCTGACTGAGCGGAAACTCCAAAAAGAGAACATAGTTTTGTATGGATGAACATAGCTGCATTATATTATACGATGTACATTTGTTGAATCCTTGAATCTCTGCACTTATACAAAGTGTGGCAAAGGTAGTGTCTACTCCATGTTAAAAACATGAAATCTAGAATTTGCTCAAATGTATCAATTTTTACAAAAATAACTACTAGGTATGGATTGAATATGTTCTTCTGCGCCAATTTATGCAAAAAAAATAAAGTAAAAGGTATTTAAATGCGAGTGGTGTGTGATTGCGAATAGAGCAAAATCAGATGAACCCCTGAATGAGCATAATGAATGTCATCTCTTGCATGGCGCTGCGATACAAACTCTAGATAAAACATTAATGCCACTGTCACAACAATATATTATAGCACCAACAAAAAAAAAAAAAAAAAAAAAAAACAATAGTACGAGAGCGTTGCCTTCATTATGTGTTCAATGAAGCTTATCCATGGTCCAGAGCCCTGTTTGCCGCCAAAAGTTGAATATCTCGGAATGATGAGCGCATAGTCTGTTAATTGAGATAAATCAGCATAAATGTTAATGAAATTGGAATAGAAATGATAGGAATAGCAGCATAACATGCTAGACTAACCACACCAATTATGTATTTCTCTTATTTTTGGGTGATATTTACACTGCGATCTGTTTTATAACACTTTCTTAGAAATGCGTAGCACCATTGAAAAACATTGATATCTTTAACATGGAGTAGATAGACTACCTTTGGTCCACTCTGTACAGTTGCATCCAGTATTCTAGTAAATCCAGGTTAAAGCTAAGGGATGACCTATCATTTGTTAGTGTCATGTATCGGTCGCAGGTATCAAAATTAAAATTTCTTAAACTTGCCTGAATTGCACCGAAGCCGAAGACATTACTGATGTCACTGCATTCAAAAATCTAGCTATACTGCGTCAAAATTCAAAACTTCAGGCAAACCATTAGTCCATAATGTACGACAGAACCTCCACTAACGTATTCAATCTTGGATTTTAATTTAATTGTGATATGCAACGGCAGATAGCAGACGCTACTGCTGAATGATTAGACATAGAACACGCGAGCCAACAAGAAAAAATAAGGTGAGCGATACCCTAAGTATGCACTTAATGTCTCCCCGTAACTTGCCTCCCACTACTAATCTGAGTTTCGAGAAAGTGTTATGGGGCAATGCAGCCGCGTGTCAGTGCTCACTGCTTCACATAAGCATTCACTGAACACATTAGCAGTGGGTCTGTGAAAGGACCAATAAAGTAGCATGACTGTTATTACTGGATTACTTCATAGAATACACTATTATAAACAGAGGAGATAAACAGTCATTCACTCACAACTGTAGTAGCGGTGCGGCAAATGGTGCAAAACACACCCTCTATCCCAAGTACTAATATATTATTGCTTCAATGTTACACGGAACGCACATATAGCTCAGTGACGCAATGCACCCTGGAGCAATTTACACATATTCCACTCAGATTATCATAATGATCCTTAATCCCACCAACGTATTATTGCTTTATTATTAATATTGTCTTTACCACAATTCATATTATACTTACTATTATTCTGTACTTTTAACTCTAAATAATGCTATATGGAGATCTCAAGTCTTGCAGTTTAATTAACTCCTTGCAGGTTAACCGTTCACTCTTTTGATCGCTTTCTGGGATTAGTGGGGTCAGGTAAAAGACGTTGCTGCACCTCATTGAATGAGATCGAAGTTATATGAAAATTCCCTCGGCTGCCGGTGAGGGAACATCTTCTACTGTGTGGTATTCTTATGACTTCCCTGGAAGTTCCCTGCTTGCAAATAGTCATTCTATTCTCTTATTGCTACCTCCATACATTCACCCCATAAACTGTCAAGCTTCATCAGATCAAATACATTTAGATAAATGGATAGAGAACTCGACGAAAGTCTTAATTTTGTTCACATGCGCTCATGCACGGATTGCACTGAGTAGCTCAGTCGGTTTGACACAAACTTCTTTGCTCTTTCAAGATTCCAAGGTTTTAATTATAAGTTCAGTCATTCCGAAGGAGGCGTTTCGCTGGATGGATTGTGTTACCATCATTTCAGGCGCGACAATGAATCCGTTGTAGAAATATATGCCCAGCATCTGATGAAGTGTATTTGTGTGCAACATATGTTGCTGCTTAAACCAGTGGAACCTTGACCAATGGAATTCCTTCTGAGCGGATTCATCGTTTCTTGTCGTTTAAAGAGACGAAAGTTTGCAGTATTCGCTTCATGCGATAACTAAATAACAAATTTTGCGCAGCAAAATTATCTTTATGCGAAGTAAAGGCGCCTAATATTTCGCGGCGAGCGCAGCGACTCTAGCGAATGAAACTTGAAACAATAATATGCGCATGCGCAGTGTCAGCTTCCACAGTTTGCTGATTCCGAATGGTTAAGTTCTCAATTCAGCTTATACGATAAGTTATTGCCATTACGACGTTCATCGTTTGTATACATATCACTCGCACAGCGTGTACGTGTGACAAAAATTTAGTGCTTGAGACTATGTGAGCATATTTAAACTTCTATTCGACCAATGAACTCTTGAACCCTAATTAACACTGCAACTGTGAGGTCGTATGTTAGTGTTGCCTGCCCTGTCCGCGGGGCTTCCTGGTGTTCAGATAAACAGATAAAAGGGAAGAAGAACAACCTTCAGTGAGTAGAACTATTGAGTAGTTGTGAAAATGTACGCCGTGTACCCATTAGACGTCAGCGAAAACGTGTATTTGACTTTATATGACTGCACATTAAACATTACAGCTCATGCGATGGACTTTCATGCACTGTGGAGATGCAATACCGGTTGCAGCATTTGTCATTTGGTATCATCTGATATCCACGTCCGGAATAGTTACGCAAGTCCACCAAAATTGCATCATTGACCAAAACAGAGAGCAATTTCATCTAACGTTGGATCTCTGATAACCTGATCCACGCTATCCCCAAATCACATAAAATATGAACTCTCCAATGCGAATGCAATTTGTTACATGAGACCAGAGGACAACATAAAATAGTCGATGTCATAACCCAAACACATGGAATCAAGAGGAAGGGAATCAATGATCTTCAAGATCCGAATATATTTGGTTGTCAAGATCGCTCTATGAGGGAACAGTTGCCCCTCGAGTGATTTCACTGAGGTTGACATGAACAATCAACGAATGCTCCAATGACCTCCCAAATGACTCACTGATTCACTCCCAATTTGCTAATTCTGTGTGATATAGTAATCAAATATGATTTGAATCAAGAAACTCCATGCATTGCTCTAATCAGACTATAAATCTAATGGGCCTACACTTTCCTCTGTTTTCATGGATTTAGAGAGAATCGGTCAGTTTAAACGGTTTGTAATAAGTTATTAATCCTATCAATTTATTAACCCTATAATTTTGAATTAAATTGGGCTGACGATATACGCAATGTACCGATAGTTTTCATGAAAAGGGCTATCGATAGCTCCGTGCAGTCCTCCAAATCCAGGGTGACCTGTGATGCAGCCCTTTCCTGCCATGCATGGTCTTGACCTCTTCAATCTTAGCAACAGCAACCACCCTCTTCTGCTGTGTGTGTGATGTCACAATAACCGCATTGATACCTGAAACAACAATCTATCAGATCAGTCTATCTACTTCATGTTAATTAAAGATGCCTTTCAATGGCAATGCGCATTTCCCAGAAAGTCTTAAAAAACAGATCGCAGTGTGAAAATAATGGTATGGGTGAGTGGTGGGGTTTTACGGCTCCACCCAACCCGTTCGGGTGATACGGGCGCCAGAACAGAAGGCCCGGGACCGGGCCCCCTACTCTTATCGATAAATCCCAAGGGTTCTTTATCCTGCATACCACCATAGTACACTTATCTTTTTTTCCCTTTCTTTCTTGTCTGTCAGGCTTAAACATAAATTTTCTTTCATGGGGATTTCTTGTATCACGGGTTCATATTCATACAATTTGCTCTTGAGAGTTTACTGTTCAATTTGAAAAAAAAAAATCATTTTTAGGGCCTTTCAATTTTATCACAATCAATTACTGATCCTAATACTAAGATATTGCCCCAGTAATTTGTGATTTGCCATTTAATAGCTCATAATTAATCGTTCATTTAAATTTCCACCAATTCCGATTGATACAATGTTTCTCCTTCACATTTTTACTGCTTCTAACAATTTATTCGCTATAATTTATTTCATGTGTAGCAACTTAATCGGATTTGGCTATTAAAATGTATGCATTTTAAATTTTCTTTATCTTTTGGCTTGTGTAGAATGTCTCTCCTTTTCATCCCATGCATATGGAAATTATTTGATGAGTAACTTCAGAAATCTCCCATGTTCAATTTGTGTGCAGACTGAATATTTTTTTTACCCTTCAAAGACTGCAAAAATGCGGAAATCATTTGAATATTATTATTTATAATTATAACACCTGATTATTCTGTCAGGGCCTATACTCTTTAATTTTGGGGTCTTCCCTTTCTGGTCAATTTATCTGTAAATTTTCTAATTTGATCATGTATATCTCCTTATCATTCTGGTGCCACTAAATTTCTTTTAATTGAATTGAAAAGTGCAAAACCTCTGAATTTTGCTCGGCAGAAATTTCAACATTAACTGCACTCACCTTTTTTATGCATTACATTTTTCTATTTTATCTTCTTCGATTACTTGTTGTCCTACTATCTTCAATTTATTTCTCTCACTTCATTTTTTTTTCTGATCCCATCATCGAATAAATCTCATGGCTCTCATTTGCAAAACAATCTTTCTCTGTCTCTGTTTCTCTCAACCAAAATACAGAAAAACACTGATCTGATCATCTTAAAATTAAAATAATACCTTTTTCTATAAAAAATATAATATCCTTTTGACAAGTACTCATTCTGTGAAATGTAATGCATTCTACAGAGAATTACTAGTAAATCATGTTGGTTGACTACAATGGAGAACGTTATGATTACAGGGGAACCGAATAGCTCAGTGGGTTAAACCGACTGACTGCAATCCTATGCCGACCGTGGGGGTCGAGGTCCCGGGTTCGAGACCCGATCAGGCCACGGGCGTTATGATTGTGAATTACAATTGTGATTCTTCAGTGACTCTGCAGTGCTGCCCAACTGCGTAACAAGGCCGGGCGCTGTGTACTACTGTCTATGGTGTTCCACTCTGAATATACTCGCATATTGTCAGATGTTTATCTGACCCTTGATGACCCAATTTCCACCAATCAGCCATCGCCACGAGGGAGGCAGGAGAATAACAGAGAAAGTGGGGAATCCCCATTTTCTCCTTGATGTGCTCACATCTCTGGTGTGTTAACATTATTTTAGCTGAGGTATCAATCAGGTTGGTTTGTTAAATCATATTATTATTTTAATACACGAGTCATTTTATTGTCACTGGTTAATCAAAATCATAAGATCGTCGCGTGAGCTTTGAGGAACGCCAGAGCCTCTAGATATCTGTGTAAATCCAGCAACCAACATTGTTTTCTTGGGTAAGGCACTCGAGTTTTAACTATAATTGCAAACCAAACCTGCAATTCACGCTAGTGCATGATTATCCAATAACAAAACACTATCCGTACTTATAAACAGGACCTCTGATTATTTTGAACCAGTGACGGATGCATTCCAAAAAAACAAAAACAAAATAAAAATAAAAATAAAAAGTATATTAAATGACAGAGAGATATTAACGCATAACTGCAATTCACGGTGATGGCTGATGTTATAGAGAATTTATTGATCTCATAAAACTGTAATATATAATGATGAAACCACATTAGCTTAAATAATATAGCTATTCACACGTACCTCTTCGATTCACATGGTGTAATTAAATGCATGCAGAATGCGTTGCCTCAACGGCGGACTGGACACGAGTCAATCTCAGACCACCGTCGTGCAATCATGTTGAGTGAGAACAGTAATTCATGCGCATGTAATAATAAAGTAATAAAATTGCATTTTATTAAAACGTAAAATCACAAACAACATTAATATGTGGTCTAAACGCTGAACATAAAGTCATCAAATCATCAAATCAGGTTAAGAAAAATATTCAATAAAAAGAAAAGTGTTGTTTGTTGAAAACAGATATCGACTTCGCTGATCGCACCCTGTCTGGCAGTGCGTTCCATAATTGAGGAGATCTCAAATGCTCTGTTCAGAACTGAGCAAGTGGGGCGCTGGACGCTCAGTATATATGGTGAAGCTCGGATGAGCGGAGAGATCGCCTTAGTGTGGCCTTGTGTAGTAGATCACATAGATAACTGGGTGGCATGGCATGCACACACTTGAAAGTTGGCAGTCCATTTTTTTTTTTTTTTTTTTTTTTTTCTTCATTCTTTGAGTAATTGGCAGCCAATGCAGAACCTGCGTGATGTTTTGGCGAGTTCTCGTCCGAGTAACGACCATAGCAATCATAATGTCGATAAAACATCGATTCTCATGACATATGTATTTCACTTGCTGTGGGCTAATTCTTAGATGTTCAGGAGGCCCCTATGTCTATGCTGCATAGAAACACTACTGAACAACCAGGTTTAATTGCAGATGGCTGCTGCTTCAGACGATCTCAACGGACAGCACAATGATTCGGCAGGTCATGGTGACTCGTATGATCTCGAAGAAAGGATTTCTAATTTCTATAGGAAGAAAGTCGCAATCGACGAGGCAGAAGTGAAAAGGAATGATGCAATATTTAATGGCATCATATCCGACCTACAAAAAAATTTGGAAGTGAATTTCGCTTTTGGTAAACCTATTTTGCGAGGAAGTGCAGGTGAGGGTTTGAAGATCATCAGGCAAGATGAATATGACGTTCTTATGCCCTTGAAGATATCCGAATCACATTGGGAGTGTGTACAGTACCCACATGACAGCCGTTATGTGAAGTTGGAAGAGAGAGGAAAGGATGAGAACATTCCAGATCAACTTCGAATGGACAATTGCCTCAATGCTGCGGCAGTTTGGTCAAAATGCTTAGGCGCTGTACAGAAGTTCGCCAACTATTACAATGCAGAGAGCAGTGGAACGCATAAGATTAGGGTGTCATCACATGGACCAGCCATTACAATACATGTTACTGACCACAAAGGACTTATATTTGACGCGGACTTAATACCAATGGTCAAGGTGGGGGACAACTGGTTAATATCAAAGCGGCACCCTAACGCGGTGAATATGCCCAACGCTCGTGAGACACCACTGTGGAGGAAATCCTTCACTCACAAAGAAACCGATGCGCTGGCTAAAATACCACCAAAAAACAAGAAAGTGCTGAAAATTGCAAAAGCCATACGTCAAGCCAAGGGATCACCGATGAACAGCATGTGTTCTTACATTTACAAAACAGATTTTCTGCATTTTTACAACAAGCAAACTGATGCTGAGAGAAAGGCTCCGATCAACGCACAAGTCAAAGCATATTTCTCGCATTTGGCTAGTTCCCTTAAAACTGGTCACATGTCCCCTTACCACGATAGCAAAGGAACTGAAAATCTACTTGCATCACAAAAGCCGATCAACCTGCAGAATGTGAGCAACATCTGTAATAAATTTGCCAACAATCCCGATTTCCTAAACAAGCATTTGAACGTGATGTAAATCAACGACAATTCCAAGAAAACACCGAATTCGACGGACCTCTGCTTTGAACAAAGTAAATGTGATCCGAATCCAAAACATGAGCTGCGATAGTGTATTGTGATGTTAATTTTTACACGTTGATCATTTCCCAAAATTCTGGCACGTGCTGAAATGTTGATTGGGTTGTGCAATGTTCAGCTTCAAATGAACCAATTTGATGCCACAGCAAACACAAGCAATTTAGAATTAATTAATTAATAATATGGTGGGTTCAGTAACCAAGCCAATAAGCTGTCAATTGATCAATATGTATATTGATCAATATTGTGTCTGTTGAAATACGGAAATTGTATGACTCGCCTCGTCCTAAATATAAACTTAATGAATTTAAACAGTGCAAATTTTCTATATTATGATGTAAATAACCATACTTGTTTATTACCTCTATTTGCCGGTCACAAGTATTTTATCATGTCTAACCGTTTACGACAAATGTTATATACATGTTGAAAGTATTATTTCATAAGCATTGTCTCTTTCACTTGTGTTTTATTTTTTAATAATAAAATATATAACATGCATTCTTCATTTATAAATCAACTTTCTCTGTATATAATTATAGGTAGGATTCAATAGGGTTACGCTTTTTATTCTCGAAGTTGGCGTAAAACTTGAAATTGTCCATTGGAATGTAGTTGATTATAACGAGGCAGCGAAAACGTATAAGATAAGATCAGAAATCAAAGGCATCGATCAAAATTAGCGGTTTGAACTAATAAGGGTATCGAAGCAACATAACTCCAATCTGACATAATCGTAGGAGCATATCGACACACTCCCTGTTGTCAATTCTTCATCAATGTTCTCGGATGTTTGGCAGCATGAGACAGACATCATTATGTACAGGGGGCACAACTGAATGGCCTATATATATATATAGATAGATATAATGTTCATTTCAACAAATCATGTTTTAGTGAGATAGAAATAAAAAAGAAAAAAAAATGACAAATAAACAAGCAAGCCTAAAGATAAAATAATAAAGATCAACAAGACAGCAATTTTTCATGGATAAAGACTAAGGAAAACAATCTTATAAAAGTAGGTCAATTGAGGTAACTTGCAAGCCATTGGCTTACTGATTTGTGACCTTGAAGAGTGGATATCAATGCATGTACCTATTAGGCTTGTCATGTCTATTGATATGGAAATTTGTCTAAGAAACAGTAAGCATATAATAGTATGCTTATATTTCATGCTAAGCGCTGAAATTTCACATCAGGTCGCTTCAATGATAATATAATGTCATCACACCATTTACTTGGTTAGAGCATCAAAATGATCTAATAAATTATTATATATTATATCCTCCTGCTTTACAAATCCTAGACATGGCCAATTGATGTTAGTTAATGCGGTGCGTTAAGCGAATAACCATTGTTATGGTTTATGGTATAACCATGATCAACTGGGAACCCCCTCTGATTGAAAATCGCATTGACTGCAGCACAGATGAACCAAGGTATACTCTTTCAATGGAGCCTCCCTGAAACATTATTTATAAATCAGCTGCACTGGCTGTATGTTTTTCTATGCCAATGCAGATAACCCAAGTGATGTCGTGAAGTGACATCATCGATAAACAGGGGAATTCCAAGTATTTCAGTTTCCTCTCGCTTCTGGCTGCTTTATTTGCTTCGTCGCTGTTGTATTGATTAGAGGCAGACGAGGTGAGTATCAACTGAGGAGTCTAAATTCCACTGGGTGAATCAATAACGTTATAACGTGAATATGACTTTTCAATTGCGTTATCATATTGAGTCAACTCTGAACTATGCGCGATCTGGGTCACCGTTGCTCGTGTCTACTAGGCGTGTATCGTATCTTCAATCATATTCTAAAACCTTTCCTTTATTGCGTACAGTGTAATCTTAATTCCCTGTACAATCAACAAGGTAGCTATTGCGATGGGCCTGAGACTCTGAAATCATTGTTCGGAATTGACCTATTTTCCATGTATGCTTTGCCTACTGAGCAATTATCGACAGCAACTCGGCGTGCACATTTGGTTTAAAGGCTCACATTAAACACGGGCAACCTGGTTATTGTAGGTTATTAATAGCACACATAATCATACCAATGTTGACAGTCACTGAACTCGGTTATCAATAATGCCCGAATTCTCGATTGTGGCCACCAAGCTACCCTTTGACCACATCAAAGAGATCAGCGGCAACGGACGGTGACGAGCTACAGCTCACGATAATCGGTATTCTTGTTTGCAAAAGCAAGGCAGCTTTAACCAGACTATATAGCATTGTATATGCTGGACGCTACTGCTCATGCGCAGTAGCTCGGTGGCTAAAATTGAGAATTCGGCTTAAATTATATGCTTCAGTTCTCATTCCAAATCAGTATTGAAGTAGTACTTCATTCCACTTGAGTGAGTGAGTGAGTGAGTGAGTGATGGGGTTTTACGGCTCCACCCAATCCGATCGGATGATACGGGCGCCAGAACAGAAGGCCCGGGACCGGGGTTTCCCCCTACTCTTATCGATAAATCCCAAGGGTTCTTTATCCTGCATACCACCATAGACAGTAGCACACAACGCCCGGCCTTGTTACGCAGTTGGGCAGCACTGCAGAGTCACCGAAGAATTTCAATTATAACAATCATAATTCACAATCATAACGCCCGTGGCATGATCGGGTCTCGAACCCGGGACCTCGACCCCCACGGTCAGCATTGGATTGTAGTCAGCGGTTTAACCCACTGAGCTATCCGGTGCCCTTTCATTCCACTTGAGTACACGGGAACCCTCAAACATTAACGTGAGTTCACTATAGCCTATAATTATAACGATCGAGGGGATAAGTTATTGCAATGGAGTGGGTATATATTCGGCTCCGTATTCGGCTTCGGTGAATATCTATACTGCTCAAAGCTTTGGCTTCGGATAGTCCGACAAATTCGATATCCACTCGACCATCACTAATCGCGACGTCATTGTTTTCCTTCAGATGGGACACCATGCTGCGAATAATAAACTCAAATGGTATTACGACAAACGAGTTTCCATCGACAAACACGAGAAGAAAAAAATGGATGACATATACATCAGTCTGAAAGAGGATATCAAGAAGAATCTGGCGTTGCCATTCGCCATTGACAAACTTATTGACCGTGGAAGCAACCCAGAAGAGCTAAAGGTCATAAAACAGGATGAATATGACCTCTTGGTAAAGCTAAACGTCCCAGGGTCATATTGGACTATGCAAGAGCACGAGGAGGATTCCAGGTACATGTGCATCAAGGCCAGAGGAAAAGACCCGGATGTCCCAGAAATCCTCATCAGAAATGGCAAACTGTCTGCAGCCCATGTTCGCTCGAATTTCCACGCATCCGTCCAGAAGTACGTGAACGCATACACCCGGAGAAGCAACCTGAAGCTGGCCCTGTCCACTCATGGTCCAGCGACAACACTGCACGTTAAAGACGACTATGAAAATAAGCTGTTTGATGTTGATCTTGTTCCATTGGTTAAGTTAGGTAAGCATTGGCTGATCGGGAAACCGCATGAGAATGCTAGGAACAAACCCGACGTACCTGAAGGCTGTCTGTGGAGGCGATCGTTCACCCATCTAGAGAGCCACCGTCTGAAGTGCATTCCAAGGGAAGACAGAAAAATACTGAAGATTGTGAAGACAATTTGCCATTACAACGACAAACAAATGGGAATGCTGTCAACATACGTCTACAAAACGGCTTTTCTTCGTTGGTTTTATGACGATTCGAACTCATTGCCGGGTCTACACTTCAAGAAGCTCCCAATGTGGTCGAAACTGGTGTCGTATCTGGCTTACATTGACGGCACTCTGAGGACGGGAAAGTTGTACCCCTACTTTGATGAGAAAAATCTGGATAACCTGCTACACGGGCAAAAACAGACAGCTTTGTCAAATCTTGCAAATTATTGTCGCAAAATGGTGAACAATGTCGAGTTCTTGGAATCTCAGTTGAATGTTGAATCATAGAACAATAAACGTTTTTACTCGATGGTAAAATCAACTTCGTTGGCTATTATTCCTCGATCAGAGACTCAGATCAGCCTACTTTTATCTCTTTTGTCGTAAACTGAGTCCCTTTGTCGATCGATGATCCAAGCGCTAAGCGAGAGATCGAGCAGGTTGGGACAAACAAACAAAATCCCTTCATTTTTCGTTCTCATTTGATTGCCGGTGACACAAAAACAGTTTGTTTTGGTCACCACCAACTGCCATTGTTCGACAAATTTCACGTGTTTGAATAAATGTGTTGTTATTATTATTAGTATGAAATGAAGCCAAGCTCTAGCCGCTCAAAAAAAAACCTGAAGCCAAGTCGTTTATAAATCCAATAATCGGGCGACGAATAAGACTTCTGAGAGATTTTATGCACGTTAACAGCGTCAAGGCAACGTTATTTCAACGAATAATGCATTATATATTTTATATTACATATATTGAACTTTGGCTGATTTCGCGTCATCGTACTGAGAAAGCTGGTATTAGTTTTAAGAATATTGTTCTTTTTTTGTTTATTGCGTAAAACTCCTTATGAGACATTTACATTTTAATAGAGTTTAAATCTGCGCTTGGTAGAATCACTCTACTCTACGCTTTCGTTCAATCTCGTATGTGATAGAAATATCATTTCGTTCAGTACTGGGACTAAGTTTGCTATGATATGAAATTGGAACTGAACACAGCATAATTTGCAAATTGTGTTGATTAGAGTAACCGCGTGAGATGCGATATAACTTTATCGTGGTATAATACAGTTTTGTTTTGGGTTTTTTTTCTGCATTATATGAATCAAGTTGCATGCAATTATTGGGTACAAACTCCTAAATCGGACTTCATTTCATTCATTCATATTTTTCAAAGAAATCAATTCAGCAATCATGCTCTCACTGTTTTGTTGAACAACATTTGTTTGATCTTTATTCGCAAAATAATCGATTTTCACTGGGTAAATGTAACGAAGCAGAGATATGGAAACAGCAGAGAGAAGTATCGCTCCACAAATGTGTAGAATGAGTCAAACGACTTCCTCACCAAGTGCATTATTCTGGACATGAGGATTCCTGATAAAAAGAAGCATCTTATCTTATCTTTTGATGAGGTTCCTTGGGTGAAATTAGACAGCAGCCCAAGTGGTGTTTTTGAGTATTGCGGTTATAATTCGATCAATTTTCGATGCATTTGCAAATCATAATTATGTGCAATTAATCGCTCAGATATTATCTGAGCGATTAATTGCACATAATTATCCGACCAAAACGAACATAAAATCAATGAATCGTTTGTTAGGAAGGGAATTGATCGCATCAGTCATCAAACAAACGTCGCATATACGCTAAAATAGCATTCGTACATTCGTGTACATTTCATGTAAAACTTTCGTTCAATCTTTGAAGACACCAGCATATACAGAGAGGAATACATGGAGCTATAAGTGAGTCACTCTAGAGGTCATGTAATCAGTGACTTATGCTGAT
This sequence comes from Capitella teleta, assembly GCA_000328365.1. Classification (NCBI taxonomy): domain Eukaryota; kingdom Metazoa; phylum Annelida; class Polychaeta; family Capitellidae; genus Capitella; species Capitella teleta. The sequence goes on along the minus strand of KB293746.1, from coordinate 87,007 downwards.
TCTTGTTCATCACTGATGACACATGTTTCGGGGCATTTGTTGATTGTCCATTTCAACCTCCTCCAATCAAGGAAATCCCTGGAGGGGCAACTGCTCCCTCATGTTCTTGACAACCAAATATATTCGGAACTTGAAGAGCTTTGATTTCCTTCCTCTTGATTCCTTGTGTGTGGGTTATGACATCGACTAGTTCATGTTGTTCTCTGGTCTCAGATTGCAGTCTCATCTGGGAGGAGGACAGATTTTATGCAATCGGCGGATTTTGTAGATATGAAGAGAAGAAATCCAGCATAAAATAAAACCATAGGAGTGCATTCACATTCAGTGGCCTTAATCGTATGACAAGGGCTTCGCTCGAAATTGCATCAAGAGCGATAGGCCTTACAAAAAGGTTCACGAAACGCCTCAAACCCTCGAGCATAAACCTTGACGCTTCCCTGACCTTCATGTGACCTTCCAAAGACCTTCCAATGACCTCCGTTTAATCTTGCGTCCTTCTAGGGATCGAGAAACGAAATGCAGCAGTAAATCCCTTCAAAATGAGCTTTCTTTCTTCAGTCCAGAACCGAGAACTCGCCTCGTGATTCAAAGGTAGCCACACCGCTCTCCTAATTCTCATCCGAAAGTGGCTGTCGACATGAGCCACGTGACCCTGCGGCTGCATTAGCTGTGTCGTTACGGTGTTTTGCAGGCAAACATGATGCTTCGCAGGCGATATTCATATCGTGTTAGGTTCTGCGTCTCTGATTCCAATCTACCTCGCGTTTTTTAGCTGGTGTTTTTTTACATCTTGCCTCGTTCAATTATCGCTTTTACTCACCCGGAAATACTCGCAAAAACTTCAGACGCCTCCGCACCGCACGCATGCGCAACGAGGCTCCTGGCCAACATGGAAAGAGGCCGCGATGAAGCACTGAACACGCTAGAGATTAGGCATGCTTCTTGTTGAAAGCCTTGTTTGTTGTCGTGCGTTCTATAGCCAGATTAACCTACGACACATTATATGAATGATCTATTAAATTTGATTCGGGTGCAAAATATGATGTGATTGGCTGTGTCAAAATCTATGACGTATTCTGCTTCCTTGAACAAAACAACACTTATTCTTTCAGATAATGAAAAAAATCAGAGATGATATTGATTTTTTTTCTCATATTTGTTACTATTATCCTCCACGGCAACCGAAAAATATCCTTCAACTTTGAAGTTTTTATCAATTAATCGATTAATTTCAGGGAATTGGCTCAATGAGAAAAATTTAAGGAATTCTTAATAAAATGCTCCTCAATAGACCCCAATAAAGTCACCTACCTGAATATTCAGCCTGCAGGTAAGTGCTGATTGGCTTTGATGTCAGCACGGCCACAATGCATTGAATCGTGAGGCAGATCAAATTAGAGAAGTCGCCTTCATGTCCCACGAAGGCTGCAATCAAACAGATGAAGAGAGAGTGTTTCACGCGACTGAAGAACACTTTGAAACTCCACAGCGCGTGCTGCCCGCAACAAAACGCACGAAATACTCATCTGTTCGCTGCCGTCGATATTCACTTTGTTGATAAATAACGAGTCTTCTTGCATACGCCTTTCAGCAATAGCACTTTCTGCTGATAATTGCAAATGTTTTAACGAAGTGACTACGTTTTCATTAGCTACATTCGCAATATGCTGCCTTTACTTCGTTTACAGAAGTGGTTTTCCGGAATCACCCGACGAACCCCGAACCTTACCAAATCAATCTACTTAACTCTTTGGCTCAGTGGTAGAGCGTTGGACTTTCCATACAAACAAAGTTCGATTCCCCGGGGTGACTAACATACCAAGGTGCAGTCTCTTAGGTCGGACAATACAATCATTTATACATTTGTATCCCAGGTAAGTAATGAGTATCAAATAAGGACCGTGTGCATTGAAATTCAATTTGGTCATTGTCGGCTTATCTCGTTTAAGTAAATCTTGAATTTTGGGAGTTCTTCTAGTAAGGTGTTGACATGATATCACTTAATACTAACTGGCTGTCGGGCCTTCGTGATATTATAACCAATGTTATTCAACACAAGCAGTGTGAGCACAACTCTTTAGGCCTCTAAACCGTGACCTTTAACTTTAGCCCCAAATAGATCCCTTGGCCTTTCTCTTCGTCCAATTTCGCCAAGCATCACGACTTCAATTTCCTTTGTTACCTGTGGGCCATTTTCTCTCATTTGGCAAATCCTTCAATTTCATCGAATCAACTTGGAGCCATTTCATTCATTTCACCAGGATTCCTCTGCAATCAGCCCCTCGCTCCATTTGCGCACTTCTCTCGGGCCTTTGATGTGTATAATATGCATCTCAATAAAAGGCGATTATCAGCTAGTATAGTTACGTACATTTATATAACAGGTTAGATGTTCAAACAGTGTAAAGTCATCCAAAGGTCGATCATTGCATATAAACCAACGATGTCTCATTCCCCTTGTTTTTCTCTCGCCCTCTTTTCGTGGGACTTCGTATGGAGCCAAACAATGAGTCGGATTCTAGTTAAGTGTGCGTTCAATGGATCCGGGTTGGATAACAGTGCTTGGTGCAAGAAGATGTTGAAAACGGGAAATCCAGTGAATGAGCAAGATGAATAATTTCAAGACCACATTAGTGGAGAAGTGCTATTCCTTATGTTTTGAACGTTTATGATCAAATAATATATCTTGGTGTGCAGTGCAACATTTGGAATTACAGCATTTTGCCCCATAAACGCTGTATCTTCAATGGATAGTAAAGATGCCCCCCTCGCCCGTTCCATTTGTCCATAGTGGATAGCTGTCCTGCCATAAACGTCGTTGAGCTCTTTCTGCGCAGCAACCAAATTTCACGACAGAACAAAAAATGTGTCCAATAAATAGGTCAGAGTGGAAATCGAGCTGTGCTTGCAGGTTTTCATGGGTTATCATAGTTTTTGCTGAATTTCTGTAGATCTTATTGCCCTACTTCGTTTCACTTTTTGCTGTGTATTCATCAACCGCACTCTCTTGTAATTAATGGTGCCAACGTTTGGCTTTCTGTGCCCTTTTTGGTTTCCCGGAACTGCTTTTATCTGCAGTCACAATAACAGAAGGGTTTTTAAGACGTAGAGCTTGATGAAGTGAGAGGTCGTTAATGAAGATCATCATACATTCTTGTTACTTCTGACTCCACATAGAAACAAACTCATGAGACATTCAGTCGCCATTCAATCATCTCGCTGCACAACTCCTCTCCCCTCCAAGCAAAACACAGCTCTCTTCCTGAAGCCCAAGTTCTCCGTAACTCCCAATTGGAGTTAAGCACATGCTTCGCTGAGGCTAACACTGAGCTTAGCAGCAGCATCCGAATTAATGAGGAATTTGCCTGCGATTGTCGATTTGTTTGGCTCTACTTGAACAGAACAGCACTTGAATGGATGTGACATCAAATTAATACACACTCTTTTGATTTCATATTTAGCTTACATTATAACTGTGTTATTTGAGGTGTTTTTTTAGCAGCATATAAAACGTGAGACATTCAGAAGACGCCCAATCCAGAATTGCAGCCAATGCGCCAATCTCTTTTGGGAATATCAATTCTTGCCTCGGTGAGACTTCCTGTTTGATATATGTTTGTGGGATGAGGAGAAGCGAGTGAGAAATGACTGCGAGGCGGAGGTCGGTGTAGAGGAAGATTGTGGGCCCCTTCTTGTCACCTCCGATTCCTCATTCTCTGCTCTCAATTTACGGTCATTTATAAATTGGCTTCTTTTGGCACTCACTGTTAAGCATTACTCACTTGCACCGACAATTAAAAAGTTCACCTCCAATAATAATTCCAAACCATGACACACGCATCACTGTGGACGTCGGGGAATATATGCCGTCGTCTAATGGTAGGAGGATAAAGAAACCATGGGTTCAATCACTATCGATTACTATCGATGACAGTAAGGGAAAACCCTGGTGCCGTGTCCCTAGTTCTACTGTCCGTATCAACCACGAGGGTTGAAAGTAAACCCAATCTGATTCCCTGCTGCCCTGTTGGCAATCTCTTGCTGATTACCCGGGTGATCAGTTGTTGGATCCGTTTGAAATGAGAGCAGTGCAGTTGTTGCCCAGGGGCATGCCTTACCATTACAGTGGAAGCCATCATTTCTTCTCTACTTAAAGGTCAATGCTCTATATGCTTTGATACTGGGAAATATACTGGAAAACAATTCACATATAATGTTCTGTATGAATTTAATACACTGATCATGGATTTATAGATTATAGTCAAGTGCATTTCGAAGGATTTTTGACAAATGTGAACATTTTAAAACCACTTTGAGATTTTTTGGTAATACTAATTATTATTGTTATGTCGTTTATAACATGTTCAGAATGCTCTACATACCATAATACGGAGCACAACATGTAGTACAATCCGCATTGTTCCCTACGCATACATTCTAATCAAAGCATTACCTTAAGTGCACACCGGAGGTATAAAGTGAAATGTCCGACATTCTGAGCTGAATTTTATAGCCAGAAATCTTGTCATTTTGGGGTGCGTTGATACTTTTCGATCATACATTGCCATGTTTGGGAATATTACCGCCAAATTTGGGTGAGCTATTGAAAAATGCAAACGGCACCAATTAAAATCGCTCTGGAGATGATGGAGATATATCCATTCAAAGAAGTGCAAATATAGCAATGAATTAACCTCTGATTGATTTTGGATCACATGCAGGATCGATAAACAACGAAGATAGCGCGAGGAGAAGAAAGATATGAAATATCCACGATAAAATAATATCTTGGTTCAAAGCACCGACATTATGTGGAGTAGCAGCAGCCGCATTCGAAGACTACTTACAATGATATGCTCTCATCTGCCTTGTGCATCCAACACACAGGTCGTCCATAAATGTCTGTTCTATTGATGCAATTTTCATTTACTTAATTCGTTTTGTTTTTTATGAGCAATACCTTCAATTCCCAGAAGTGTGCTGCCGCCATTGTTACATCAGATAATATTTGCGTTCATCGCCTGAAAGAGAACTAATTTCAAATTGCGTTCTGTGTCTCTGATTTCGGTGGAACGCATTGTCTCATTTTTGTGCCTCTTGTTTCATTCAATTATCACTTCCATTCGCCCAAAGCGGCTTACAACAAAATATCAACGTCGTAGGCATGCACGACGTGTGACTAAGCCGGTGGGAAATCAGGCATTAGATGAAATACAAAAGCGCAAGACCTAAAACTGAAGATTGCATTGAAGGTGTACTAAGTAAGCACATACTGGCTCGGAATCGCCTTGAATGAAATAATCTGCACGGAAACTAGCTTCAAATGACAGTTTTGTTGGATTGGTGAGGTGATTTCTCATCTCTACTTTTAAGAAGCCTCCCACTTTTGCAGATTCATAGAATGAAACCAAAGAGTGAACTGAAAAACGTGCGCATGCGTGCCAAGGGGAAGTCGCTCTGTCTGCCTCGAGTGTGATTAGTGGGCTGAAAGAAACACTTGGAACCCAAAGGAAGACTTCAGATCTGATAACAACACCGCGACATGCAAAAACAGCTCAGTGCTGGTGGCTTTTTCACGATTCATTACAAATCGAGGCCTCATTAGTTAGGTAATTGGAAAGTAAGGTGCTTTCTGAATTGATCTTTTTTTTTTAATTCTTTACACTTTGCATCTTAGTCATGCTCATTGACGGGCTCTCTGCCAGCTTAAGATCAATCCAGAGATCTTGTGATGTGTGATGTTGGCAAAAAGGCCAAGTGGTCAGTGTTCTCTGGCGTAAATCAACACGCGTGATTTCATTGTGAGCCATGAAAGCCAAATCACTGTCAACATGGCTAATTCCCCAGCCGCTCTGCTTCATTGAGCTGTGTGATGTCATGATTACTCGCTCCCTCGACTCCAAAGGTCAACGCCCACTATCAAATGCGCGCTGCCCTATGTGTTTTAGATGAATCAAGGATTTGGCTGAAATTTATTTAACACGTGAAAATAATACCAACGTGATCAAAAGAACTGTTGGAATATTCAACGCGAAATAAGTTTAGGCTGTCCAGCCGTATTTTTTACTTTTATCTTACTTTTCTTTTTAGCCTATGTGGTCAAAAATGAGCTTTTTATCGTGGTCATAATCAGTTAGGTACCTGCATGCTTCGATAACATCATTCTATCATAATATTAATGTGAATAGAATTTCCCAAAACTATATTTTCCATGGAAATGAGGGTTGTGCGTTCATATGTGATGAAACCATTCGCATGTTGAATAGTGGCTTGTGCTGTAAAATGGTCAAGCACACCGACTTAGATTCTCGCGTATTTTCTGCTTCACTTGGAAAAAAACCTGGCATTCGAAGAAACATACATTGTAAGTCGTTAAAGTTAAAGTACATGTTTAAGAATTTTATCAGCGTGTGTTTTCTTCCTTTTTTTTTTTTTTTTTTTTTTTTTTTTTCCA
>KB293746.1:31871-60739 GCA_000328365.1 Capitella teleta | reverse complement strand
TTTTGAGGGTGTGTTTTAATACACAGAGGAGAGCGCCCTTAAATCAACAATAAGCCACTCGCCTCTCCTTCTCCCCAATGCACCTCAGAGGCACTTCTCTCTTCCCTTTGTGATTCTTGCCCCTTCGCTTTTTGAGGCAGAAGTCCCAAGTGAACCACTGCCTCTGTCAATGTCGACAATCAATCGACACTTCTGCAGAATTTACCCATAACTCAGATTTTACAGATCAACAAAATCGTCTTCTTTTCGCATTTCCCGACAAATCGCCGCAAAGAATGTTTCTCTTGTGTGCATGGACCAACATCCTGTGCGTCCTGCAAACGGTTATTAGACCCAAACATTAAACCAAACTTACTCATTCATTATTTCTTCGCGGACCCCGCCCATCACCCGAGGGTCGGCCGTACCTCCCGCAGATCAAAGCGATAGCCAACCTTCTCATAACATGTGCGCATTATATTTGTTATCTGCGGAAGGATAAGAAATCATCGCACTGATGGAAGAGTAAATTGGCCAAGACTTTTACGGATCTGCTTTTATCTGCCCCTGTGGCGGGAAGGTCGTAAAAAGCGACCACGCCCTGTGCTAGGGCCGTTCATCTACAGCGTGTGTTGATGACATGGAACAAATTGACGTAGCTGCCGTTCGACTCGCTGAGTTCATCATGCTGCGTATTTCGCCCAAAACGACTTGAGCGACTGCAGCGAAGGAAATCAGCAGAAAGGAAATGACGTATGCGACTGGGTTAAATGTTGAGTAAACTCCGTGCGATAAACTCCGTGCTGATAATTCGTCGTGACGAAGCACAGACGATTCCCCCAGTCGAGCTGAACAACAATAACAACCGCATGTTTCTCACAAGCTGTGTGCTTAACTTAAAAGTAAAACATTTATCTCAAATCTCATAAAAATCTCGCCATTTCTCGCCTTCCGGGCACGTAGTGTCACTTGAGACGGAACCAGCGAAAGAAAAAGCGAGCATTCCTTGGAAGACTACAAGGAAGATTAATCTGGGTCGGGTCAAGAGGTCATCTCCATGGTAATTGTGTACATCTTGATATCCACGCCACACAGCGGTGGGTCACAAGAACTGAGATTAATTATAGCGAAAAGAATTCCTCCTCATCAGGAACCCCCTCCCCGTCTGCACAGCATGTGCCCCCCCCCCTCCCCTTCTATGTTGCCTCTGACCACTCGAAACGGACTCATTAAATGCAATATTGCGTTCATTTATAACCCGCTCCGTGACAGAGAACAAATTCGTCTTCTCTCTTTCCCGACCCTCGATTGTTTACACCGGGATCCGAGAGCAAAAGTCAGCGAGAATGGTTGATATGAACACACCAAAACTGGGATGCGGGGATGAGATCATGCATTCTCCCTCCTCCTCCTCCTCGATCGTTTTGTTCTTCTCCTCGTCTCAAATTTCCTCCAGCTCCCTATCTTTTCATCAGCCCTTAATCCGATCGTTGCCATACCGCTGCATGAATTAATTTTTGCCTCCCAAAGGAACAGTTCTATTATGCTTTTTGTTCTCAGTGCAAACACTTTCTATTTGATCATTGGCAAACGCTGAAATGAATTCAGCCAACATGCCAGACCACTTATTGCATAAAACATGGCGGATGGTGCGCGCGTCTAAACAAAGAGACTCCATATTGCCAGAACTGTCACGTGCTCAATTGAAGCCGACCGGAAACTCGGCTGCTTCATGCAGCTCCTTAATTAGGTCATCGTGACCTACTTGAAGAGATTTCCGCGACACCTGATCTCCTATGCGCCTTTGTTAGGGGATTTCCCTATCGCGGCACGGGTCTCATTCAGCCGACCATCGGGGGATTCCGATCCGGGATCAGCACTCCGACAAAGGGTCAAAGGTCAATGGAATCCTGCAGCAGGAGAGATTTTCGAGGGATTTTCACGAATGCACCAGAAGTCGCCGAGTCGTAGGAAACTGAGAATGGCGTTTTGAGGGTTGATCAACGTGAATAATTCCTCTTAGGAACTCTGTCCATTTCAGCACATCTGCCTCCGGGTTCTTTATGCTGACGTCCGCGGCACAGTTTCTCATACGAATGCCCTCAGCCCATTTGGTCAAGGTCCACCGTGTGAATGTAATGCTGGCTATTACTTTGACCAACCACCTTCCATAAGTCATTTAGACCCATTGGTCAAGTTAGATCTCGGTTGCTTCAGCTTTCAAGCGACGCAGTGATGTTGCAGCCTTATTTACACCATGATGTACGGTGTTTGAGCTAGGTTCCCATAATGATGTCAATGTTGGATATTGTTTTATGGTAACCAGCTACAAAGTAAAGGGCAATGGACCACGTACCCCCAGGAAGATTACTGCGGACGAGTCTCTACGTAGTATATGTTATACGCCCAAAGAATAGTTTATCTTTCGAACTAAATATCATAAAGTATGTCAGTGGATATGTTTTAGCATATCATCATGGTACAAATTTATGACGAGCGGGTGCTGTGAGATCGGATACGCGAAATGTCAAAGCCTGAGATTCGCTTACATTCCAACGAAACCGCCTTTCTTAAGTTACCACGCTTTACCATGTGTTTTAATTGGAGTTGTGTTTCCACAAAGGTTCATAATCGAAAATCCCCCCCCTCTAACTCACATATTTAACCGTTGTAATTTTGGGGAGTTGGGAGGCAGGAACGCTGACTGTCGTTCATCTCAACGGTGGCCTTTGGGGAATGTGTCGATTATGACGACGCTTTGAGGTTCATCTTCATCCTGGTGTGAATTCAGGACATACTCCAGGATATCCGTAATTCTGGATTGGGTCTTTTGATGCGATTCGAATCCTCATCTTCCACGACGCAGATATCGAGCCTTTCTCCGCATATATTGGTCGAACAAATCCATAAGTTGCCACACATGCTGTGAAGTTGACTGTCTTGGGTCAGTCCTGAATGCGAGCTATGCGAATTTGGCGGTCCGATCGGTCAGCTATACCGCTCCATAATTGAACGAGGTCGGTCCACCATGTACCTGTTTTCGTTCGATGACGTATTCGTCTTGTGTTTGATGCGCCGTATCCGATTTGACGGTTGATGGCGTTTTGATCAATGCGCTTCACGGACCAGGGGGCTTCCGGATGTTTCCCCTTGAAAAGCCACCAGGAGCCCAATTGCGGAGATCCTTATAAAGTATCCCTGCTTTCGACCTTTTCGAGTAGATTGCTTATTTAGGTATACATCCGAGTCAGTTCAGTATGATATCACTGCCATTTAGCATTAGGGGAGTTTACTTGAAGGGTTCATCGATAAACCACCCTGGTAAGAATGGCGAACGGCTTTATTGACGTTGAAAAACGTAAACCTATTGACTTTAGTTCCATACAGGAGACGTCTTATGGTCCAAAATAGGCACGGACCAAAGTTGTAGATCAATGCGTCTCTTTTGCACCGAAACACAGAACGTTGATTACAACCCAAAACAAAATGCTAACATATTTTTAAAAGGGACAAGCAGCTATGTGGACTTATTACGCAGCAGATCATTAAGTGCAGCACAGGTGAATCAAACACCTTCTCCGGGAGCTTCTAAGCATATTGCGACGAATCCTGCGCCGGAGTTCTCAGACCTTGACATTTGCAGCATTTAAACCTCTTTCTGCGCTGACTAATCAGTTATAGCCGAGGCAGGAAGTCATATCAGCCGTCTTTATTTGGTGTAATTGCCTCGACGGCCACATCAGCAGTCGCGCAGAATTGTCCGATTTTTCCTGTTCTTTCTTTGTGTGTAGCTCAACAATGAGTTTTGTTCATGTCTCAGCTACAGTCCAATTTTTATGTTTCTTCAAATTGTTGTCCTTTAATAATAATTGCTCCCCGGGGCGACCTTTTTTCCTACCTTTGTTGCAGGGGTTGCAGTGCAATGAGTTGGATGTATGTACTCGTACATCATAGACTACTAGCCGTCGTGAGCTCATGCTATGGGATGAGGTTAATCAAATTGACGTTGTTGGTTTTAGTGACAGCTTCTGAAAGCACTAATGCGTCATGGCCTTGTTTGTTTAGGCCACGACCATGGCTCCTTCCTGGCCGATCGGGGAATGCAGGATAGTACAGCAAGTATGAATCATACCGGAGAAAAATATTGGCCAGATTACAAAAGCCATAAGTCATCGGCATACTTGCGGTGCACTAAAGACGCGGAAACAAAAGCCGATTACATATAAAACACAATGGGTCATAACTGAAACCGTCTGTTTGAAATATTCATAATTTCTCCGTGCTTTTCTCGCTCTTTGTTAATCATTCATGTCACTTCCCATTAAACGATCATCGCCCAAGTAATTCCGTGGACATCCATTCTTTAAATTGCAATACCTCAGAAGAATCCTGCAGGTAGAAAGGGATGTTGCAGCGCAAGGTCATTGAGGGCAGCGGTGGGTTTCTGGGTCATTTGTCGCCTTCTGACGATACGATCATGTTGGATCAATCTCTTGATTCCTGAGAGAGCCAATGGATTGAGTGATGGGAAAAGGACATGCTGTTGCTAAGGACAAACGCGATACGCGACACTTTTAAAGTCTGCAATGCAATATTAATGAGGACGAGATGCGAGAGATGTTCATGCATGAAGTATGAGCCTCATATTTCACAGACGACCTGAACTCTAGTGAAGCTGAAAAGGACGATAGATGACACTCCAGGGTGCGTCCGATTTCGACTTCCAGGGCCACCCGGGAATAGGCTCTCCGGGTGCATTCGCCGAATTTTCTACACGTACCGTAGAATTAGAGCTACGCAAATATGACTATATAATTATAACCACCAAGGAGGTAATGCCTGTACATGTATAATGTCAAAAGAATACCACTCAAACGTTCTCGAGAATTATGTTCTGGCCAATTGGTAAAATTAATGGAGTGTTGAAATTCCGAACGGGTGCGGAGGATTTCTCAAACGGTTTATTTGACATCGACATAAAACAAGCGCCACCCATCATGTCGGGAAAAAAAAGTGCGAAGAACTTAATCAGTTGTGACTTGTATCTGATCGCTTCGGGGCAAATCCTCCTTCTCTCCACATAACTTTATCTTCAGAACTTTTCACACAGCTCCTTTTTCTTTTGAGGTGTAATTTTTTTCATTCTGGCACCAAAAATGTTTATCTCTGAGTGTAGGTTCAAGGACATCAAAGAGAAGAAGAAGAGGAGTAAAACGAGGAGGAAGAGGAAGAGGAGGAGAATCACAATAGTGCAAACATCTCTTCATTCTGCCCCAGTGACTCCTTTAACCCATACAATACAAGCTGGTCGTCTGTACCCTGCGGCTTTAATCATGGCTCGATGAATGCAAGCTATCGTGCAAATAACCGTTCGATGCAATTAGTTGAGTGACCAGCTCCCTTCGTTGTGCTCAAACCTCGGCCTTTCTAAGATCTTTTGTCTGAGATCAATGGCCATCTTCTCCGCTGCCTCTGTGATTTAACCGAATTCGATTTCAGCCATTTGTCACCGCTCTGCACGTGTAATTGGCCCTCATCGACTCACCAATTGCCCCCCCCCTCTCTCTCTCTCCTACCTTCCCCTTTCTCTTTCCCTCCCTTCCTCTCTCGCGACCTTAGTTTGGGTTTTTTCCCCCTATCCAGCAAACAGTCATCATCTTGAGAAACACTTCACAACTGATCAATCCGAGAAAGCTTTTGCGCATCAGCTGCGATTGTGCGGCGATTCACCTGTTCACGAGTCTCTCCCCGCCAGGAATAATCAAGGCCAATCTTGTGGCAATTCTACGGAACCCTACCGAGCGCACAAAGGGACTTTCTTTGGGTGACGAGTCTGCTAAGAGGCTGTGTATTCTGCAGAACTAGACGTATAATTCACTCAACAGATGTTTATTAATTTACATCGCAATTGCTTGTCGATTGCAATCACACCAGCCTCCAGAGCTGATCAATTCGGTAGGGCCCCACGTCACTAGGAGACAGTCGCTGTGCAATCATTACGTAATAGGGAGGAAGCACGTTGGTCCTACTTTGCATTCGTGATTGCGATGGACTTCTTACGCGCATGCGCTGATTGCAAATGGCTGCTCTGTTTCATGGAGGATTGTGGTTAGTTCAGAGGTCAAAACATATGCGAGCAAACGCGGTCAGAGGTTTGGTGTTAAAGCAAACCGGGTCTCAATTCCTTCACTTCCCTTTCAAACAGAAAAACAGCTTGCCCATTTCTAGAGCATATTTCAGAAGAGGGTGCCTTGCAAATTAACGCTGCATTCCAGAACGTGTGAAGCGCTGTTGGGTTAACATCTCCAGCTAAACAATGAATTCCGTTTCGATCGGTTGATCATGAGACGCGTGCCTGACCAGCCGAACAAGGTCAGCGCCCCCCGTGACCCCTCCCCTCCCCCTGACATGTCTGCTGCTGTTGAGGGTTAAGCCGACGCAGCCACGTGCGAAATATGGGCGAGTAAAAAAGAGACGAACGGCCAAGCGTAAACAGGGCGATAATAAGGCCGGGAAGCAGTCCTTGTTTCCACCGACAGCCAGCCGCAACATGGAAGCAAATCATTGCTTAGTGTACTTGGGTCTCTAAGTCTGTGCATGTCGTACAAGCACATTATGAACGCTGGCTACATCGAGATAGCCCGGCACCTGATTCGTATGTATGTCCATTTCAGGGGGAATCTTGTCTTTTGACCAGCGGACGATGTGAATCTGTCGCCTCTTGAATGGAGACTGGCCGCATGATTTCCCTTGGGTAATTCCACATGTATTCCCTGAGCCCCCCCAGCAACAAGTTTATGACCGACATCTAATTGCAAGCAGGCTGCTAAAATACAAGTTGTTATGCAACGAGCCCTCCTTCCTCCAAAGACATTCGAACAAGGAAGATGGGAGAATTGAAGGTCCCCTTCCATTAATCCCTGTTCCATTTAATCGTCCTGCTATAAGATTTCTTGAGTTCACTTTGTCTTTGTAATACGCCGCAGGTGTTCCTTTTAATCTACGTCTTAATTAAGTTAAACTCACCTTTAAAACCAGCGGATTAGGCGTTGTGTTTTTGACTCGATTTGTCAGCATTTTCTTCATAAAAACAGAATGAGCTCTGTTTTCAAATACTTCTACATAATTCAATAGGCGATGGATAAATTGATTGATTGGTGCATGGATGGATGGATCGATTGATTGATTTATGCCACACCTCAGCCAAATGTACTGTGACGCAATCGAAACAACTTCTCGATGACATTATTCAATCGTCCCTGTGTGTCTTCAGGCTCAGCTGACACGCGGCGTGTGTTCGGGTAAACACAGCGCTAACGATTTAATCCTCTTTCGATGTCATCAGAGGAAGCCCATCCATCCTTCACGCTTGGCTGCACCTCATGTTATCGCTCACTTTCTCTATTATCACCCTGGTGTGTTTTCCGTCGAGAATTCGCTGAATCTGTCGCATTTGCTGTTGATGTGGTAATCAAAGGGTGTCATTGATTCTCGATATCCGACCCCACTGCCGCGTTACGCAAGGCTTAAAACAAATGTTAGAGCTGTGCAAAGCAATTGAATAGATTCAAACTTGTCAAGCATTTAACACGTTATTGCGAAATCACTTCGATGGTTGATCGCTGTGTAATGTTAGATGGGCTCAATTTGATCAACATTTGATTCGTCGTGAATCGGGTTTCTCTCAGAGCGCTAGTTTTTCACGATTGGAGCTAATGCTGCGATCAGCGGCGTTTCACACCATGACCACAAATCCGTGTTTCCGATTTTCGCACATTTAAATCACTATTTAATTAACAACCCAAAGTGGATCCCAGTGTTTATCGTTTGATGCATAATCGATATACAATTGAACGTGATTCTGTTTCTAGATTTTGCGATCAGAAAAATGTTTCAATATTTTAAAAGCAAATCCGCATTTTCCATTGGTCAAGAAAAAAAAAAAAGAAGGCAGATTTCGACCTCGCAAAGGGAAAACTGAAATTTCGGAAAATAATTTCTTACAGAAGATCGACGCCATTGATTTTCATTGACATCAAAGGGAAACGCTTTCTTTGTGCTTCCGAATATGCACCAAAAAAAATCAGGCACCGCGAAAGTCGATATTCGGCGCTATGATCGGGCGTTGGGGCTTCCTTGCTATTGATCAGGTACCTGTCTGCGATCCCAACTCTTGGCTTCTCCTTCTTCTATTGACGGTGTCTCCATTCAATCGGCGCATTTGCATTCGCTGCATCTACTCCGTGTGCTCTATTTCCAGAACAAAGCCACCTTTTGCCCTATCAATATATGCACGTCTTGCAAATCTGTTGAATAATTGCCCTATTAAAGGGTAACCATGTTTTTGTGAAATTAAATAATTCTGATCCCGTTAATCCTCAGCTCAAAAGCATTCATATATGCGTTATACGTTCAATCGTGTTATAAGTATGAATTTACAAGTAACAGTGTTTACTATTAGGGACAGCGACCGAGTCCTTCGCAGGAGGGCCTCCAGTTGACGCCCGCAGGCTTAAATCGCCGGCCTAATCCCCTTTCTAGCGAATATCCTCACCAGGCTTTTTTTCAATTTTTATTGCAGAGGCGGGCGGCTCTTGAACGCGGGACGACGGAGCAGCCGCCGCTTAAAGACAAACGCCGCTGCAGATCCCTCGCCATTGATTCGCGAAACGGCGGAAGGGAATCAGCTGCTGCTGCTGCTGCACTTGAGTCTGCTGCAAACTGCTGCCGCTGCATCTGCTGATGAGTGGTCATCATGGAACTGACCAGCGTGGTCTTCTTGATGCTGGAGTTAACTTTGGTGCTAGCCACGGATAATGTTCTTCGCTACGAGGTGGTCGAGGAGGGTCGGATTGGATCCACGATTGCACACTTAATGCGGGAATCCGGATTGGCGGATAGACATAATCAGGAGATCCTGAAAGAATTGCGGTTCCAGTTTTTATCTCCGCCGCAAGGAAACATATCTCTGGAGAGTGAAACAGGACGATTGTATACGAACGGTAGGATAGATCGCGAGGAGCTGTGTCCAAAAAGAAACGTTTGTGAAGTGTTGCTTGACATCGCAGTGCAACCTGTAACTTTCTTCCAAATTATCAAAGTGGCGATAAACATAATTGACATCAATGACAACCAGCCCGTTTTTCCGGAACCCACTTTCACGTTGTCAATCCTGGAATCGGCGGCGTTGGAGAGCACGTTCTCATTGCCGTCAGCCAGAGATAATGACAGTCCTGCCTTCGGGGTCACTCGATACGACTTGGTGCCCGACTCACCGAGATCAAAGTTCAGCTTAAAGGTGAACAAGAAATTGGACGGGTCATCGGATGTCCGACTTGTGCTGAAGAAGAAACTGGACAGAGAGCAGCGAGATCTGTTCAACCTGCAACTTGTTGCGTACGACGGAGGGATAAGTCCGATGACAGGAGCGCTTAACATCAACATCCACGTCCTGGATTCGAACGATAACGAACCAGTATTCAGCGAGGACTCTTACGAAGTTACTGTGCTGGAGAACACGACGCCCAGGACAATGATTGTACAAGTGCAAGCCCATGACCAAGACGACGGAGCGAATGGTCAGGTCGTGTACGGGTTCTCCATGCAGACTGAAACCAACTACGGGCATCTCTTCGGTATCAACGGGGAGAGCGGAGAGGTCTACGTCAGGGGACAGATCGACTACGAAGCTTCCCCCATTTACCACCTGGTGGTCACGGCACAAGATCTTGGCCCGGACTCGCTGCCCTCCGACACCACTGTGGTGGTGCACGTCCAGGACATTAATGACAACGCCCCCCAGATCACCGTGAACACTCTGACGTCATCAGCAGCCGACCAGGCTGAAATCGCCGAAGGTTCGCCGTTGGGAACCTTCGTCGCTCACGTCAGCGTCAAAGATGAGGATGACGGAGCCAATGGGATGGTCAACTGCTCCATAACTGACCAGAACTTCGCCCTCGAGATGAGGTACACGCTGGAATATCAAATCACAACAGCAGTACACCTGGACCGCGAGCTGCTGCCCGAGTTTAGCATTTCGCTTGTGTGTCGTGATTTGGGGGAAACTCCGCAAATCGCTAGGAAGAATTTGGTGATACACGTGACTGACGTCAATGATAACTCACCTGAATTCTCGTCAAAGATTTACACAGGTGTAATCTTGGAGAACAGTTTCATTGGCTTGTACATCCTTCAAGTAAACGTCACAGACAGAGACAGTGGAATCAACGCTCAGATTTCGTACTCACTCTCTGGACGGGATTCCGCCGCATTCGAAGTCAACAGTCGAGGAAGGTTGTTCGCCAAGAAGTCCATGGACAGAGAGGAGCAGGCCGCGTTTCGCTTCCAGGTGATCGCGTCTGACAGAGGTGTCCCTACGCTCACTGCCTCATCGGAGGTGCTAATAACCGTGGATGATGTGAACGATGAAACTCCAGAGTTCACTGAACCTTCGTATCAGTTCAGTGTGGACGAGAACCAACCGCCCGGCGTGCGTATTGGCTCTGTGTCCGCGGTTGATAACGACGAATCCCCGTTCAACGAGCATCAATTCTCGTTTGTACCGGGAGGAGGCCTCGAGGAATACTTTGACCTGGATCCGAAGAGTGGAGAGGTCCGGACCAAGAAGGAGTTGGATTCGGAGAAGCAGCAAATGTACAACTTAAAGGTCCGAGTCAGCGACAGTCACATACCGTCGTTGAGTTCAACGGCCAGTATCACTGTGTACATCCGAGATCTGAACGACAACGCACCCGCCTTCAAGTTCCCCAACCCAGCCAACGACAGCGTACACATCTCTAACTTAGTACCGGAAGGACATTTAGTGACGTCAGTTGTGGCCCGTGACCCGGATTCGAAACAGAATGGAATTGTTAGCTACAGGATCGTGGAAGATGGGCTAGGGTTCGCCATTCACCAGAACAATGGTTCGATCGTTGTGAAGAAAGTGCTCGATCAGATTGATTACGAAGTGTTCCAGCTGCAAATCGAGGCGACCGATCAAGGCGAGCCCAGGCGGAGCACCAGACAGGTCCTGAATATCATTGTCAACAAAGCAATCCCCTACAAGCAAATCGAAAGCCCGACTGCACGGGTCAGTCGCATGGGTCAGAACTTCATCTTGGTCATCGGATTGTCGTGCGGCTGTGCTCTGGTCACCGTTGTTCTGGTCGTCGCGATTGTTATGCTACGAAGGAAAGACAGAAACAAGCGAGTTCACAAGTACAATTGCCGCATGGAGGCACTACGCATGCTCACAGCGAAAGAAACTCTTAACGAACAAAATTCCAACGGCAAAGTGCACAGCACACAATACGAACAAGTTCCCAAAGAGGTTCGTTGCATGTTTTTATCTTTCGCACTCGAGGCAGTAATTTGTTGCGGAGAGAATCGTCGTTACGATTGTCACTCATTCCCCAGTCGCACCCGATCCTCACCACTCCACGCACGTTTCAGCTTTCCCACTTCCTCCTCGTCCTCTTCCTCCTCCTCCTCTTCCTTCCAATTCCCTTCATCCTCTCTGCTTGTCCGTAATATCTTATTTCTCTCATGAAGACTGATGGTCGCGCATTATGAAGAGCGTGCCATTGCATGAAATAGCGCCAATAGTGCTTGGTGTTGCGGGCATCGCTAATTCCATTACGACCACCAACAACGATTGTTGCCGCCGCCAATACGGCCTTTATCTCGAGGTCATTGCGCTGATTTAGAAGCAAGAGATGCGATATCTCTTCTCTCTGTTTGACTTCTAGACGAGGAGCTTGTCGTTGGGCTGATCTCAGTGCCCGTCGCTACTCACTTTGGGCGTCGACGTGTTTTATCAGAATTATCGTATACAAGTTATGATTATTAATAAATTTTTAATTTATTTCGTTGTAATTATAGCAGATTGAATTTAATGCAATTGGCATCTCCGACTCGCACACCTTCTGTCAATCTCGCTATTCACACATGCCGTTGTCAATGTGTTGTGTGTACAAGGTTTTTCTATTAGCGGTGCTCCTGTGGATGTTCTATTGTTGCCTGCATGTGGTTTGCGGCACAGCTAAGACCACCGCACACATCGTAAAAACACGACTTCTGTTTCTCAACCTGTCCCTAATACACCGTTAAAAAATCGAGATAAAACAGGTGGAAATAGAAATAGATGACCCACCTGTATGATTTACTCAGTGGGCAGTGGTCAGTAGTTGGACAGCTGTGTGGGTTTTGCAATCAAACAGCGAGTTTATTAACGCGAATGTTGTTCGGAGAATGAGATCTTCGTGGATTGAATGGAGCATTTTTTTCAGAAAGCCAAGGAGCGAGAACTTCATTACTTTTTCATGTTGCTGAAATTGATAAAAAAAATGTGTGCATGGATTTTTCTGCAATGCAGCGACGATTGAGAACAATAGACGCTCGCTTCCCCTGATTCGGCTTCATATGAACGCGCCTTAAAAGAGTTAATGGCGCGTGAATGCGCCTCGCCAGCGAGATCGATTGTCGGCGTTTTCTGATATATTTAGATCGATTCTTCATCGTAGTAATTTCTTTCGGCGCTTAAATCACTTGATATGTGGTTGGATGCTGGAGACGTCACTCCGTCTGTGCATATGGAATTACCTTTAATTAACTGGTTAATTTGCGCTTAATTGATGAGATTACCGCACCGCCGTTTGAATAGCTCTTATATTTAGTAATCAGATACAGTTTGCGGTATAATGATGGCCTTGTCCTCTCGATAATATAATGCATCGCTCCATGCAATACTTAATTGCAAACACATTGTTTTCGCTACAATTTTATTTTTCTTCTTTAATTTCAAACGAAATGATTTGTAATATTTTCGTCAAATCAATTTACGTTTTATCGGGGGCAATTTGATCTTTACCTGACAGACTCCTCAATGCTATCAATCACGTTTTACGAGCTGAAAAAAACAACTACCATAAGCTGAACAGATGTCATTATCAACCACTTTCATTGCAAATCGAGATCGCTTGACCTCACAAAACAGCTATAAAACACACATTGATCTGCGACCGAACGAACGTATTACCGGTGTGATCGCGAATTGATAAATTTAATCTTATTGTTGTGTTGAATTATGAGGTCACCTTACGAGGTCAGGCATGAGTGTGTGTTTCACATGGATCCGCTGATCCGTAGTCGGATTCACTCCACGCCAATCTATGTCCAAAATGAATATAATCCAGAGCATAATATTTATTTAATGGCATTCTCTTTGTGTTGAATGCAATCGTTTTATCTCCGATCTCAAACTATTTTCCAGTAATCGGTTCCGATTATGACTTCTGTGGAATGGTTGCTGCTTCTCGGTGCACTGGTCGTTGGTAATAACATGAGAATGAAGCGGCTTGGTTATTTACTCACTCTGCTTCAGGTCTCAGAGGTTGAATCAACAACACTTGTATTATGGGAGCAAACTCATGGAGACTTTTTTATCTTGATGTCCATGGCGAATATTTCTATTGGATTACAGTCAATTCTACCATCGTCGAGCAACTTCAAGGAACAATCAGTTCTATTCGCGTCGGTGATGCAATCAACTTATACTGAGTGAACTATTAAGTACAAGTAGCATTGCTACCGCACTTTATTACAGACAATAGACATTGTTCAAATAATGAGTGCATTCACATTCGAAGCTGGTTAGCACTGTACTTGAAGATGCTTGCTCACCGGCAACATTCGTTGGTTTGACCTCTGATATTCATAGATAGGACGACGAGGGAAGTGTGCACTGGGATTACGAGTCATTTCTCTGAACTCTTTGGCGCATTTGCATTGTGAAATGACACCTCCATGCTGGTCGTTCTATTTTTAAAATGGATAGAGGGGTTATTGAGTGCTATGCGTTGAATTCTGTCATTTCTGTGTGGATGTCATCCATGCGAATTATTACACAATCATTGACGTCACATATGGACGATGCATATGATGCCGAAATCGCGTGCCACGCTCAAAGCAATCGGTGTTAATGTTATTCTGACGTCATTTCAGGACCCCAGTCATCCAGGGTCGCCGAGAAGAACCTACCCGAAGCACTACTGTCCAGATCAAGAAAAGAAACCATGGGTTCTTTCAAATAAAGAAATGGAGGTGAGTTATTTATAGTAACAAACGGCACCCCCCGAGTGTATGACGTAACTGGAATCGGAGGAATTCCCCTTGAATTATGTATGATGATAAATGTGCTCCACAGCTTATCAATTGTGACTTATTGCGATGTCATATAAATGTCGTCTCGATTTCTCTCCCTTTTTATGCTATTTTTTATGAATCCTTTCATTGCTTTTGTTCTAATCTGACAGTCGATTGATATACGCTCGGATCAATATTATGCTCTGACGTTTTTCCTTCCATCTCATCATAGGCAAATGTTTCTTTTGTTATCTTGTATCTCTCCAAATCGAAACATTATATTGTAGCTTATAAGGAGTCGATTAAGTTGGGAAACTAAGCAGCTACATGTATATGTATAATCTATCAATTTGAAAACTGGCACCTCTCTTGAGTGATTTGTTTGTCCTGGTACATTACAGATATGCACAGAGGCCAATGCGAGCCTTTTCTTACCATACCATGCGTATAGTGCATCACAAAATAATTAAAATTCGTAGCAGAAGTTGCTTCTCATCAATTCGAATTTGCAGCCTATGATACATCCATATTGTACACGCATAGATGTCTATCCGTATTTTTCACTCTACTTACAATATCAGTTTCTCAAAGTTCTCTTGACTGCCATCGTTATTTCCGATACGAGACGATGCCGTATAGTTTAATTTGCACACCGGGCATCATCACCATAGCAACGCCTCCATGTCAACCGCCGATCATCTAATTCAGGGCTGCGTCAGCAGTAATACTCGTGGTCATGTCCTGTGACCTCACTGTGACGTAACGTTCACTGATGAGCTCTGCTGATAATTCTCACCACGTGACGTATACTACTTAATGGTCTATCAGGCAACGTCCCAACATCTCATTTACACTTATAATATGTGGGATATATTGCGTAAGAATATATCCGTAAAAAAAAAATACAATTCCTATTGAGTTTAATCTACGGAGGATCAAGCAAGAAGGTGTTGATATTAATGCGATGGGTATAAGAGGGGAGACTTGTTTGTATCAGAGGGAGAGGCCTGCTCGACGGCGTAGGGTATAAATGAAGGCGCAAGGGAGAGGGAAAGCGTGGAGTGGGAAGAAGTGGTTACTAGTAGCTGCTTTTCAATCGTCGCCTCTCTTTCTTTCCCGTTGCTATCGCGTTGTCCAGCGGCGTACGTGCGGTTGTCATGGTGACCAATTTGGTGATTGTTCACTTGCGCTTTCATCTTCGCCTCCGTTTGCGTCAAAACACTTTTCTCTGTGATTATCGCGTGAATTGCACGATCCACAAGGAAACTAAAAATAGACTGGAAATCAGTCGTAAGCCTCTTGTGGTCACTTTTATAATAATTCAAAGGAATTGCAATAAACTAAGTGTATTTTTCGTGATTCTGACAGAATAACAGCGTGTTGCGGAATCCGTTGTACTGGAGTGGGTGCTTAATTCGCTTCCGTCTCATGAAACCAATTTTCAACCCAGCGGACTCACGTTCATTTCACTGAGCGCAGCAATAATTAGCTATTGTTTCGCATGACGTCATGCTGCTAATTAACAAAGCCCTTCATTAGCGCTATTTTATGGAGTTGCGCTATTACGCAATCCTCGTTATGTTAACTTTATTAGTTCGTTCACGTTACAAAATCACTTTAAAATACGATTACCGTTGGCAACTGATAACATTTCACTGGTCTCCGGCGCTACTGAAAAGAAGCACCGGCACACATCGATGAAAACTCACCCCTATTTTGGTACATCAATTTCACTCGATTTCACATGACGTCACTCTGAATTCCCAGGATGGCTCACAAGGCGAAGCGAGTGAAAATTAATTCATAGTATTTGCTGAATACGACCAGTTGACTAAATATTACTATAAATAGCAGCCAATGAGATGCCACCTGTCATCTGCCAGCGGAAAAATATCTGAGCCGCCGCCGCCGAAATTTTACAGTTAGTCAGCCCCGATAAAGACGGCTGACCGACTAGCCAGCCGAAAAAGGCCTCAGCCAGCCACAAATCAATTGGCTGGCAAGCTTTGGGGTCTAATCTGCCAATCAAATCACAACGCATTCATAACGTTATGATTTCATTGGGATGACGATTTGAAGAACGTTATGAATACGACTGGCTCTCATATCCTGCTCGCCTCTCTTCGCTCGACCGACAGTTTCCCTCTTTGGATCCACACTATTCTAGTGTATTGCCACCCTGAACGCCAGGAGCATTGAATTATTAAGCCAACCTGTGGTTTATGCACATATGTCACCCTTATCAGTCGAAAATATGCTTAAATATCTTGACCATGTTATTTTTCTCTTTCACATGGACTAAAGCGTTGCTTCTTATTTGACAGGTTCATCACTTGCTTCACACTTTGCCGCATCAGGATGAGTGCCACGCCCAGGGCGACATGGACAGCGTCCATTCGGGCGAAGACTCCAACACCGACAGCGGTAAAGGACCAAGTGAAGACGGTGAGAAGAACCATCGCATGAAACCGAGAGGCGGAGGTGGAGGTCACTATCCAGAACCGCACCGTCACGGAGGCACACGACCCAACCACCGAATGCACCCTCCGTCACACAGCTACTCACAATCGCAGGGGCACCGCATGCACAGCTTCAGTCCACGCGCACAGGGTGACACAAACTCTCCTAGTCCTATTCCAGAAGAGGAGCCAATATGGCAGCTCATGGACCAGACACAGAGAAGTGCTTCTCCTATACCTAACGTTGTTCGTAGTGACTATTGCACGTACCGTGGGCCTTGCAGGGGGGGCACACCCCCTACCCCCCAACAGAGGACTTTGGCCAATGGCACCCTTCCCAGGAGCCATGCGGGAACTGGGGTCACCTCTGGGGTCATCGTCTGAGGATATATATTTTTTTTGATTGTATTTCATAGAATGTGTATAGTTGTGTGAGTGATATGAGTGGCTGATCGTTGATTATAAATGGTTCAAATTCTGTCTGTGTTTTCTTTAGAATCAAATACTTATATTCAGATTCATTTGTCAACGCGAACAGGTAAACAATTAAAGGTGAAACAAACATCCCTCAGTGGTAAGATGTCTCGGTGGCCGAGTGCTTTGGCTGCCCGTCGCGAGAGGTCGCTCTGACCGAGAATATTATGACCGATTTCTTCACCTTACTTAGGCACCCAGTAAATAAGAAGAAGAATTCCAAACAAGGCAGTTGAAGCATAGAGCGTTAATTCGCAAACAAGATAATTCAAAATAATTCAACACCACAACCCATCTCACACAGGATTGATGTATCTTTGTGACAAATTTTATTATTGTTATATCATTAAACAGAAAAACAACAAACTAATTGGAAAAAGGATCACCAATATTGCTGTTAAATGACAATCGTTAGGTTCTGTGGAGGAAGAATAATCCTGAATAATATTATTCCTCTGTGTCACCATCCACCGCCGCCGATCCCTTTCATGTGGTCAAACAGTAGCTGGGTGGCTACAATTGAGAACTCCGGCATGAATGCCTTAAACAATCACATAGCCAACCTTACATTTAAAAAGAGCCCTATGGCAGCAACAATTTGCCAGGCAACGCAATGCAAATTTTACTGCGCCGTGAATTGAGCCACTGTTTCAAAATGTTTATTCAAAAAGAAAAGAAAAAAAAAACACAAGTAAAGTGAGAGGGACTGACCCAGAACATGGGTATGTGCCCCGAAATAGATATTTACACTTTTACAAACAATACAAATAAACAAGAAGTCAGTCGTAGCCTTAAGTATAGATTTTTTACAGAGAATTCCAAGGAAGAAAGCAAATAGTCAAGAGAAGAAAAAAAAAATCTAAACGAAAAAAATAAAATCTACGAAAAAATTGAAAAATGATGCAAAACTTCCAAAGTGTCGCCTAAAATGGTTTTCGACTGATTTTAACACTGACAAATAGATGAAATTTTTCATTTCCTTGAAGAAATAGACAGTGCATGCTTTACTCTTGCAAGAAAAACGTTAAAAAAATCGAAATAATAATCAATTTACGCAAGTAATGCCCTGGAAATTCGATGTAATGGATTAGAACTTCGGATTCAATCAGACCAATATGCTCGCAATGTACTGTGTCAATTTCAATGCCACAGCCTATCAAACATAGAAAATTAACAAAAACCTTAGAAGGAAATGAATGGTTAGAGATAGATAGTGTTAGCAGGGGGAATTGTGGAGGAATTTATTGAATGGGAGATGTGCGGATGGGAAAATCAGTCAAAAGTTTGTTTTTAAGGCAAGTTTTAAATCTATTGATTGTATGTACCTTTGATTAATATCACGCAAAAGGAATTAGTTGATGGATTGCATTTCGTTTTTCAAAACATTCTGCGGAACAGCATTTGTCAAGATATAGAAGAATTATCGAAGTAATATCAATGGTCCCATTACAACGAGTCCAATCCATCATTAATTAAATGCTGAATGATTTACATCAAATACATCGTTATTATTAAAATGCAGCGGAAATGATTTCACACTATGACAGACAACAATGCAATCCTTGGTATTTTCATGGAATAAAACGATTTCTTCAATCTGTTTCAAACATTTGATTTTCGTTAAATACCCGGTAGCATTTGGTGAATTCTCATCTCTGTTCTTTTTCTTCTATGTGCCTTGCTTATAAGCGCTGGCGATCTTGGCTCGATACCGCACACTGTCTCCCACAATATTCAGTGTATTGATGGGCTCTTCTCTTAACCAGCGACATCTCTGTACGCTGTTAGTTTTAGCTGAATTATATTTTTTGTCTTGGTTCTTCTGTTCACGTTCCTCGCGTTGTGTGAAGCGAGTGCAATCAGATGTTTCTGGGAGAAGTTTAAACATTGCCACTCCATATGCAAAAAGGAGATGAATTTACGGCACCAAACATCCTGCTAAAAAGGCATCAGTCGAACTGAGACCACAGGGGATCGCAACATGCAAGGAATGCCTGGAGGTGAATATTTCACGAGATGTCAATTGCAAATAAAGCAAAAAATTCCATGTATATAGTTGATTTCTTCTTTTAGTTGGTAGTAGCCGAAAAATACCACAGATCTCATCACAACAACAGCATATTAACGATCACATAATTATTTATCTACTGCATCAAATTACGAAAGAAGCTGATCATAGTGCATCATTCAAATGTTTCCGGAATCGTGATCTCCGTCTGTTGGTCACTTTGCTTCTTCTATATCCTCAGAGGTCCTCACTGATAACATTGTGGTGAGCCTCTCTGCAATTATCAACGCATCTCAACTCTAATCTATATCTACACGTACTCTCATTTCTCTCTCAGAGATGAACTTAGACTGGCCTTCATTAATGCTCACAATTGATGAGTCTTATTTAAGCCTGAAGAAACTTAAAATCCATACTTACCATTGAGGATATGCGATTGTTCGAATTTTTATAATTTGGTACTCATCGTTGTTAAGCATACAGTAAGTTTCTTTTTAAGTTATCCTATTCCTGGAACAATTTATTTCTATTCCTGGAACAATTTATTTTCTTCTTGAAATAGATGAAACATTCTTAGAACTTAAATTTCCGAAGTCAGCACTGCAGCCCGTAGGATATTCCCAGATCAGTGCCAGCATATACCTCATCTGCTATAGGTTTGTTCCGTATCGGTGAAAATTTAATATTATTCAATAAAATTGCAATAAATCATTTTTGTATTAAAAATGTTTCAATCAATTCATTTCGCAATACATTAGATTGGTGAAAATTGTGCCAACAAGCATCTTGCTATTGTAATGCACGGCAGACGCAGTCCCTGAGATGAACGAGCCATCGTCAGCAAACACCTCGGTCATGTTCACCATATCTCCGTCTTGCATGTTAATTTTCAGAACCTGCAATGTTTGTTCTAAGCAGAGTATTGTCTCAGTACTCAGTACCCACCTGTGAAGCTGACTTGTGTCTTGTCGGGTCCTCCAGGTAAGCCACTATACCGAACATGTCGGGATGGGCGCCCGTCCATACGCTCCCCGTGACAGGGTCCACGTCCAGGTTGTCGGCCATGGTTCCAATCTGGATGTTCTGTTAGCAGAAAAAGCGTCACTTTGGTCATGCGATATTGTAGTATGATCGCACATTTTTCAGGACTAATGCTCCGTCGCTAAGTCGATCAAAAACCAGAATTTCCGTGTTGCCAGTGTGGCTGACGTACAGGTACCTGAAGCATTTGTAAGTAACGTTTAGAGTTTGACCAGGAAATCGGCGTCATATAATGGTGAGTTAGAGCGATTGCGACTCACTTCGAATCCGGTGAAATATTGATACCATTCGGCAGAAGGAGGTTCTCGTGGACGAGAGAGGTTTTCCGTCCGTCGAAGTAACCGATGCTGCCCCAAGCTATCCGGCCAAACTTCTGAATGCTTTCGGGAAGTTGTTTGCTGAGGAAGTTGGTGTAATAGAACCGGTTCTCTCCTACGACGACCAAGTCATTCAAGCTTTGACGAAGAAGACGCTCTGGAGTCTCAAGCGATGCATGCGATGAGACTCACGTTTCGATGTGGCTGTGCTCTTTCGACGAAACTCTCATCTTGAGATGCAGGGAATTTGTCTCGGCATCATAGAGAAATTTATTGACGGATTCTTCACCATCGGGATAATGATTTACAACAAAGAGAAACACCTCTCCTGGAACAATTGATTGCATGCACATCAACACATCACAATAAGTAAGACCTGCTTCAATCATAAATCTCTCAGTGACTCTATTGGAACCATATTAATAGCTATACATATATTAAATTAGCCAATAACGGGGTACTGTTTGTTATGAAGTGGTCATGGAATCATTTGATCTGGTATTCCATTATGTAATTACGGTGTATCAATTAAGAGCAGAACTGAGGCGTTATTTTTTGCCCTGAAGTCGAGACTGGGTGCATGATGAAACGGAATCTGGGACCAAAGCGGCACGATTTTTTCCCGATAGATCAACATACCTTCCTCGTTTTGCCACAGACTCAAACCGTGCGGGTTCATTCGGTCCAATCCTTCAATCTTCAATTCCTTCGGGGCTTCGTCTGTGGATGAAATTGCATTATTTATTGATATATTTCCATCCGGTTGAACTTCATACTCGGATGGTTGAAATCGAAGGTGTAGATTCGGCCGACGACTGAATTTGGCTTAAAGTTACCAACAGGAAAGTCCATCCCCTTTGATGCATGTGATTAAATAATGACTTCAACGAAATGTGCCGAATGGAAGACCTCACCGACGAGAAGAAAGCGAGGCCATTTGGCAGAGAAGCGATATCTTCAGCACCAGACTCTGAAAACCAAAAACAATTGCGCTTCGGACATAAACAAAACTCTCACAAAACAGTGCAGCTCCAACATACCGAAATTTCGCGCGGTTATTTCCGGTATTTTTCTCACAGACACATAAGAGCAATGTAAAATAAATGTGTTAGTGACATTTTGATGAAATTCTCGTAAAAGGATCAAAAGAGGTCCAGAAAAAAGCACTAGTACGGCTTTTTTTCTTCCCTTCTGATGATTAAACACGAGGGGAAAAAATAAGTGAATCATACAATTAATTGTCAAACATTATGTTCATGTTAATTTGCATGTATGTGCCAAGTTTCATTGAAATTAATGAATTCTAAGTAGGTGTAACGGTCCCGAAAAAAAACGCACCCAGCAACCTTTTAATGGTATTTTTACCTTTCAGGGAAAATTTGACATAACAAGAGATTTCGGGCTCATTTGGTCAAAAGAGCATCATTTATTCCTTTAGTGAGATATTGCGGTATTATGTTAGGAATGTAAATATTATCAAATACTTAAAATAGAGAAGTATCGTTATCCAGATTTGGGCATGACTATACGGGTACAGTCAATATCTTGGCCCTCTAAAATTTTAATTTTAAAATTTTAAAATTTTAATGCAGACACACATGTATAGTGGCATATAGCAAACTAAATTATCAGTAAGGCAAATTTTTATTACTAAATTTATTATATATATTATTATATTTATTTTAAATTATTTTATTTTAAAAAAATATGTGGGGAAAAAAATAATGATGAAAAATGGGCGGGTATTTTTAATACACCTTCCTAGAGCAAGTTTCATGTTAACTAAATTTATTGTAAACAGAATTCCATTTTATTTTCATCACGGTAAGGCCAATGGACAAGCAGTGTACACAATTAAAATGAGCGATCATGTATTGCGACACAGTGTTATGAGAGGTCACAAATCAAGCTTTTGGCACGCATAATGAGCCTTTGACGGTGATATCGGTAGAAGTTTGCTCAATCAAAAACTAATTATACCAGGGAAATAACAAAACTATTGCAGAGAACTTTTTGAACAATGCTCGCCTGAGCCTTACCTATGCCTTCAACTAGCCTGCATGGCCCCGGGGCGTGATGGTAAAAGGTCCTCCCAATACCAAGAACAGGTCTAAGAACAGTGAATGATCAAAAGGAGAATTAATTGAAGTCCACCTACATCATTTTCCGCAGATGGGAAGAAGCAAAGACGATTATTGCAAACAGCAAAGACTTGAGAATGAAACCGATTGTGAAGAACCCTGAAAACAAATACGATCAACCAATGAGGATCAGTCATGAGTGCAAACTAAATAGAAAAGATTCAAATGTGACGTCATTCATTAAGTAACCCCTCCCCAATATGATGTCGCAAATATTTCCAAAATAATTGATTATTACCACTGTCAGGCCCATATTTCCCAAGGAACTGGATGCTTTTGTATCCTAAGATTATATTATCGCAATGACATTCTATAGCTGCCTGTCCGCTGTTACAATGGTGCATTATATAGTGTTAATAACTGTTCTTAATTGAACTTTGGCTGATTTCGCGTCATTGCACTGAGAAGGGCTGGTAATAATTGTAAGAATATTGCTCATCTTTATTTATTGCATAAAACTCAATGCGAGACATTTACATTTTACATGTTA
Organism: Capitella teleta; assembly: GCA_000328365.1. NCBI lineage: Eukaryota > Metazoa > Annelida > Polychaeta > Capitellidae > Capitella > Capitella teleta. The sequence goes on along the minus strand of KB293746.1, from coordinate 37,682 downwards.
ATAGAGCATAAATCGGCGTTTAGTGGAATCACTCTACCTTAAGTGACGAAAATACTGTTTCGATACCCAAAATACTATTTCAGTGAGTACTGGGACTACTTCAAGAGATGCTTCAGATAGTCTCCATGTGACCCTCCAGAAAAATTAGCGTAGAGAGATGGATATTTTTATTGCAGGACAGCATAATGGAGCATACATTTATGAAAAGAAGGTTAAACAAAATTCCTGATAACTTCAAAACAAATGTTCGTCATAATTAATTGTAGTAGGTTTTGGTAAGAAAGAAATTAGGATAATTATAGTTCACATTGGGGTGATTTCCGCGTATATCTTCGGTCATGGGGCATCTTGAGATGATGTCCCGGGTCTCATCCTCGATATCTCCGCACTGACACAATCTTTCTGCTCGGGGTCGACGCGTTCATCCGCCTTTTTCAATTGCGAGATTGTGCGATGAAAAGGCGGAATTTCGTCACGGCAATTCTTTCGGATTCTTTCACGGCTCGGTCTGTGTACATTGCATGTAATACGTGTATCTGGTCAGGTTTAATTTCCAAGTAAGTTCGATACTTCGTTCTTTCAGATCTATCTGTTGTGGATATTCTTGTTTCTTCCTCAGGACTGTAGGTCCATAGCTATCGTGGCGATGTACTGGCCACAAGGTGTTCTGGCATCTCTTGACAGCTTCAGCGCGTGCATAAACAGGTCATCAGTCATGCTTTCTTGGGCTAATTTCTTCTGGCATTGCGTGTATGAAGTTCTGCCATTCAGACCAATTGCCAGCGCATCAAATCATCCCACCGATCCACACACGTACTCTATGCTTCTATATGGGTGTAAACTATCACAGAAATATGAAGACTAAAGTGTCGGACAATGACGTCATAAGTTCAAAATCAAAGACAGTCCGTTATCTCTGTTCAAAACCACGAAAGAAATCTCGCTGCAGTCGAGGCAACTGGTTCTGGGTATAAGCTCAAATCACGCGAGACTTGGTTGTGTTAGGCATAATATTATGGTTGATGGGCACAATATGATTTGCCAATAAACAGAACGTGGGCATGCATGCATCATCAAAACACAATCGCTTACCTTATAACATAAGGGTATCACCCACCTGGTGCTATGTCTCCACACTGCGAACGTGCGTGTACTTTGAACTGCTTTATAATCTCGATGTCCTTTGGTCGGTTCACGGTCCACCGCTTATTTCAAATGCGAAATGCGGAGCGGATGCATCATTTTAAAGAAACCCAAACAGCTATATTATGCTCTTAAAATAAGAATCAACTGTGGGCACTACTGCTATGCTGTCAGTCTCTCGGGGAAGAAGGTTCTGGCCTCATTAAATCTATCTGAACAAACATAGTTCAGCCTGATTCGCGGTCACATCTTGTGGAATTAGCACATGACTTTGCATCACTTTCATAATTTATTGTTTAGCTTCATCATGTTTATCACCATATAGATCAAGGCTGGCCAGGTAACTGTCATCAGTACAGGTAAACCGAACTAGCAGGATAGACCAAGTGAGGCACTGGGATTAACTACAACAGACGTTTCAGTGTAAAACGCAAGCCGCCCACACACACTAGAGGCTGTTGCCGTTCTACAGTAGTGTCAATATACTTGATTTTATAGAAAGGTTTTTGAAGGCATAAAAGTAGTCTAGTTACAGGGAAGACCCTGTCAGTGTCAGAAATCAAGGGTTCTGTTACAAGATACTTAATAGTGAGATAAATTTGTCACATTTTAAAAGCTGCTGCTAAATGCGCAGTCCTTTATTATAGTAAATGAAGTTATAATGAGGTTCGACTTTAGTAAGTTTAATGAATGGATTATCCTTCTTTTTTTAAAGTCTCAGTTGGTAAAATTACATATACTGAACGGCGAAAAAAACCCACAACGGTCGGAAACTTCGTGGTTGCTGCGGATATATAGGAGCATTTTAGTCAAATTAAATAAACCATCAGATTCTAGAATTATTCTGGAGCATATATTTTTAAATACCGTGGAAATCGATTGCGGAACAAAACCAGGTGTCAGTATCATGTGTGTGCATCTCTGGCACTGATGGATGTACTGCATCTTGCACGCATACTCTGGATGAGTGCCCGGATCTCCATTTGGAGGACGACTTCCCACTCTTCCGTCAGAGAAAACGACGCTGCCCTATCTCTCGCGAGTCTATCTTTCGTGTTGAGGGGCCCATCTGAGGCGTCTCTGGTGGAGTGGAGAGGTCAGGATTGGACCTTGGAATGGGCGGTAGTGAGCTCAGCATCATGAAGCCAAACCGCGTCCGCACTAATCAGACGACCATGCAACCCAATTTCGACGGCTGAAGATGCAGTAACTGGGAGGACTCGGTTCCGGAGATGTCGGATCCAGATGGCTCTGTTCTGACGTCTATTGGTCACCCTAATCCTTCCTGACCTGGCTCTGTCTCGGACAGCACCCCTTTCACGCTATCGCGAAGATAGACGGGATATTGTTGAGGGGTCGACGCCAACATGACGAGAGACCTGATGGCGGTCCATTCCCGCACGCAGCATCTCAATTGCTTCCCATCGCTGTGCCTCTGTTAGACGTGGCGTCGCAAAATATCAAAGTGGCAAATGATCGAGACACGGATACAAATTACTCATTCACAAAATGAAAAGTGAAAAGCCGGTGTTTCTGTTGATCTCTAAACAAGACTGAAATTGGCACGCATGTCGATTTCGAAGCCACAACAATCCACCTCCATACCTCCATCTGGTTCGCATTTAACTACTATTAAAAATTCAATGTATGGGTATTTCTGATGCATTGAGTTTCTTTTGCCATTCATTATATAATTATGTTGATAAAAAATCTAGTTAATTCGGTCACCTGGCAACTTAATATCTGCCTAGTCGGTTATGAAGTTTGTAGTTAATTTAATAGTTACTAATTTATTTTGTTAATTAACTGTTATTAGTCCTAGTGAATAACTATACTTGTCTTGTTTTCTGGCGTTGTGCAGCCTACAGAGCTGTGAACGTTTCATTTCACTTCTGCAGGTGTTTAATGATAAGTTGAGATATTGTTCAATAATGTGATGATATTGTACATGTGAATGAGATATTGTTGAAAAAACAGACCCTGATTGAATTCCCTCTTCAACAATTTTACTCACACAAACATCGTGAGAAATATCCTTAGCAATTGAGACAGAATGAAAAAAAAAAAAAAACTAATAATAAAACTAAAAATGAAAAGCACATAATTATGGAAATTAAACATCACAAGGTTAAGGCATATAATTACAATATGTGGAATGGTACAAAAAATATTCAAAATAAATGTATACACGTACTCCAATAATCTCAAGTGTTCCCAAGAGGCAAAGTGAAAGTAGCCTCTACCATGATAGCAGTGATGAGTCATGAAAATTAATTCTTTGAAAATTCATTCAAAATTGTTTGCAATTGTGATCAGTTTTCTGATAATTACATTTTCTGATCGATAATTATCCAAAAAATGATCGATAATTATCCAAATATCTCAAATATTTCCACAAGCATTGCAAATAAAGAAAAGCATCGCATTTGAAATTGATGCACATTTTCAATTGCTATAGCAAAAGATAGAAATCACCTGCATTATTTCACACGCTCACATTAAGACAACCAGAAGACACTCTTGTTCCTCCCAATGCCAAGTTGTTTAGTTCAAACGTGAGATTAGATGCTAAACCATATGTATGAAAACATCCGTGGATTTGACCTAAGCCAACATTTCGTTTTATAAGATTGTAAAATAATCTAGAGACTCCACACTGGTTTCGTGGTGGAGGGCATAGCACCTAAATGTCACACAAAACTCAGAAAACCAAAGAAAAAAAAGGGTTATTTAGTATATTATCACAATGGACTGGCCTACAAGTATTAAGTACAACTGATTTCTAGTATGTCATAATTTCAGCTCATAATTCAACAGATTTAATTTCAGATCGTGGTTTCTCTGGAACGCTTTTCTCCGCTGTTTACGTGAACGGTTTCGGCCAGATTGTTGTTGGAGTTGCTCTTCTCGATGGCGTCAAAATCAATCACAATTTGTCGTCGCTTTGTCTCAAATTTCCTGGAAAAGAAAAATGATTTCAAAGTGGGATTACATAATCACAAGATGCGCTCACTGGAAGATGACCCCTGCCATGTCCAGCAGCCTCCTGGACGCAATGGACTCAGGACTGTCATGGTTTTTATCCGACATGTAGATGACGCAGCGAATGCCCGACTGAATTATAACCTTAGCGCATTCGTTGCAGGGAAAGAGAGCGACGTAAATCGTGCAGTTCTTCACATCGGAGGAATTCTTGTTCAAAATTGCGTTCAGTTCAGCATGGCAGACTGAAAACGTCAGAAGATCGCAATACATTGATGACGTGTGAGTGCCTCTCACCATATAGATACTTTGTATCTAACTCATTCTCCGCCTTTCGATCCCACGGAAGGTTGTCATCGCTGCAACCAATGGGCATTCCGTTGTAACCCGTGCCCACAATTTTGTTTTCACTGTTCACAACACACGCCCCAACCTGAAACCAAAACGTTGAGCCAACATTTGAACATTCTTAAAGCATATTTGAGACCTGAGTACGAGGGTCTTTGCTGCGCTGGGCGGACAGGAAGGCGATGGCCATGAAGTAATCAGGCCAGGAGAGGTAATCCTCACGCTTCTTGGTAACAGACTCCTTCATGCTGGGATCAGGGAACACACTGCCGAGGGAACCACTGGAAAAGAATGAAAATTAAGCAACCATTGCAATGGATTCATTCATGTTAATGTTTTACTGTTATTAATTGTGTGGTCTTCGTGCAATAAAAAGTTTACCTCTCTTCACATACACGCTGTCATATACCGAGCCCCACATCTCACTCATGAATATGCATATCTCACTCATGAATATGCATGATTCTGGATCCCACTTCCAACAAACGCATGGCATGTGGCCCAGATTTGTCGGTACTTGAACAATTGATTGATGATTGATTGATGGGGTTTTACGGCTCCACCCAACCCATTTGGGTGATACAGGCGCCAGAACAGAAGGTCTGGGACCGGGGTTTCCCCCTACTCTTATCGATAAATCCCAAGGGTTCTTTATCCTGCATACCACCATAGACAGAAGTACACAGCGCCCGGCCTTGTTACGCAGTTGGGCAGCACTGCAGAGTCACCGAAGAATTACAATTATAACGGATTACAATTATAATTCACAATCATAACGCCCGCGGCATGATCGGGTCTCGAACCCGGGACCTTGACCCCCACAGTCGGCATAGGATTGCAGACAGCGGTTTAACCCACTGTGCTATTCAGTGCCCCCGGTACTTGAACAAACACGAGCAGAAAAGTAAAAGGTTCGCTTGTACGTAGGAGCGCACGCTTAGCATTCATTATTATAATAGTTATTCAGTGAGCCTGCAGTGCTGCTTAACAAGACCAGGCAGTGTGTACCACTGCAAATATCTTGGTATAATAAGCCATTATGAATAATGGTAATGTGCAGAATTAAGAATTAAACCTTGTGATAGGATAGGATATATAGATAATTAATAGGATTATTAAAGGGAGGGAGAACTGGTTGAAAATGGACTTTGAGTCGTTATTTGATGCACCAAAAATGATTCCTATGCCTGGCCCACACAAGGAATATCATCGCAAACGATTTCGCGGGAGATATAATGCTAATTAGGCGTGACGTCAGGAGCTGTGATGAAACACCGAGTTCCCCATCTTTTACAATGGGCCTCGTCATATCACCGTGTCCTGCGACTAAACCCCTTG